>NW_026844478.1:34535602-34611047 GCF_025583915.1 Anolis sagrei ordinatus | reverse complement strand
GATACCGTGGTCGACGGTATCGAAAGCCGCTGAGAGGTCCAGCAGAACCAACAGGGACACACTCCCCCTGTCTAGCTCACGCCAGAGATCATCCACTAAGGCGACCAAGGCTGTCTCGGCACCATGTCCCAGCCTAAAGCCAGACTGCGCCGGATCCAGATAATCCGTGTCTACCAAGAATACCTGGAGTTGTGAGGCCACCACACGTTCCAGGACTTTGCCCAAAAAGGGGAGATTGGAAACAGGCCGATAGTTGACGAATTGAGTGGGGTCCAGTGATGGTTTTTTCAACAGCGGTTTTATTACAGCTTGTTTTAAGCTGGCTGGAATTTTGCCTTCCCGAAGGGAGGCATTAACCACCACCTTCACCCACTCGGCCAATCCCCCTCTGGCCTCCTTTAGAAGCCAGGATGGGCAGGGGTCTAGGATGCATGTGGTTGCCCTCATTCCTCCAAGTATCTTGTCCACATCCTCGGGTTTCACCAATTGAAACGAATCCAACAAAATCGGACAAGCAGATGCTCCAGCTACATCCTCAGAGACTGCCGGATCCATAAACCTCCTGGGGCGGACCAACTTAATGGTTCCCCCACCTCTGCAGAGGTTAGGAGGTGCAGTAAGTCTAAAACTGACCAGATAGTGGTCGGTCCATGGCAACGGAGAGATGGACAACTCCTCAACACCGCCACCTTGCTCCCATCCCTGGCAGAAAACCAAGTCCAATGTGTGTCCAGCACTGTGAGTGGGGCCAGATACCCGTTGGGACAGCCCCATGGTTGCCATGGAAGACATGAAGTCCTGAGCCGCTCCTACTAGGGTAGTCTCGGTGTGTACATTGAAGTCCCCCAGCACAAGAAGCCGTTGGGACTCCAATGCCAGGCCCGAGACCACCCCTGCTAGCTCAGGTAGGGAGACCATAGTGCAGCGAGGTGGGCGGTACACTAACAGAATCCCTATTCTGTCCCGGTCACCCACCCTCAGGTGGACACATTCAAAGATAGTTGACTGTGGGATGGGGCCTCTGGTCAGAGGGATTGAATTTTTATAGACTACCGCAACTCCACCTCCCTGCCCTCCAGGTCTCGATCGGTGCTGTACGGAGAAGCCTGGTGGACAAAGCTGGGTCAAATTTACTCCTCCAGCTTCGTCCAACCAGGTCTCCGTAATGCACGCCAGATCTGCCCGTTCCTCCAGAATTATGTCTTGGATGAAAGATGTTTTGCCGTTGACAGATCTGGCGTTCAGCAGCACCATCTTCAACCCAGAGGGACCGCCATCCTGGGTACACCAACTTACCACGTCAGGAGACCGATTACAAGTTCTTAAATTTCTTCTTCTATCCCTAGGCCGAATTTGAGTTGTTAATTTTCCACTGTTTCTAGGCCGAATTGGCGGTCTCCCTTTCCCGCATCTCCCCCTCCCCGTTATGGTTTCTATGGGGACCCCTCGGCTAGTGGAATACCCCTCTTCGTCCATGTTGCACTTCAAAATCGTAGCTTCATCCCATAATTCTTTCCAGATTATTTGCTCTATTGATTCCCCCTTGTGCCATACTACCTCCTTCCAATCCTTTCCTAACCCTGCTATGCTATTTCTAGGATCTACCCACCCACTCCACCCTCTATCCCCTTCCCAATCCACCAACAATACTGTTAGCAGGTACCAAGGGATGAGAGCCGACATGGATGAGCAGCGTTGGTACAGCGTTGGTACAAGTCACTAGATTTCAAGTATCAGCAGGTATTAAAGTGCAAGATGTAATTAAAGTGCTCTAGCCTATCACGTTGTTAGAGAGTTAAAGTGCTGTAGTGGAGGCTTAATAGCATTAAAGTGCACAGAATTTAAAGTGCAGATTATACTCAATGGTTAAAGTGCTGGCGGATGGAAAATTAGCAGCGTTGGCCAAGACGGTCGTAATAATAATGCGGTAACAGTGCAACAAAAATGTAGTTTGTATAGTCAGTCCTCAATTTTGTTGTTATATCTGATTCCCATTTAGCCCCCCTCCCCCCAATACATCAGTCATAGGGTAGAGTCAGAAGGGTATAGATCTTATGGGAATCCACAGGTTACAGCTGCTGTAGAACTTTGCAAGGAATGTTAGATAAGGGGGCCACAATGGCTTCAGGATCTGATGCTGAGTTGGTAACGTGATGTTGAATTAGTAACGTTTCTTCCGGAATAGAGGCGATAATATAAAGGATGGCAATATAAGGATGGCAGCTCAATGGTGGCGGCCGATGGTAGTTCTGTAACAGCAGCTATGTCAAAAAAGTGATTCCAGTCAACCAAGCGATGGACTTGCAGCCCTAAGGTGGTGGTATCGCTTAGTGATGAATCGCAGCCGGAGTGGCAAACACGGGAGAACCGCTGCGCTCCAGATGGTCAGCTCTGTCGGTCAAGTTCACTCTCACTCCGGCGGGGGGAACCCAGCCGGGCCACTCCTAGAGTTTCTGCAAGGTGGAGGCGCGGCAGCGTCACTTAGCGGCGCAGAGGTGTCGTCATCCAGGACACACCGATGAGCCCAGCCAAGCTGTCTCTGGGGCCTTCGCCAAGGATGGAACGCGGAGACAGCACCACCCAGGGGTGCGGAGGAGAGGGGAAAGAACAGACTGTGGAAACTATCGAGGTATCTCCCTTCTAACCTCCGCTGGGAAAATCCTCGCAAGAATCCTTGCAAACCACCTTCTGCCCCTCTCAGAAGACACCCTCCCAGAATCCCAGAACGGCTTCTGCCCCTCCAGAGTGAAGTTGATAGGAATCCAGAAGAAATCTTACCAAAGTTGAAAAAGTGGCACCGAGGTGTTTTATTAGCGATTCAGCTGAAAAGGATGAAATGTAGCGATCATTCGCCTACAGAGCATGTGGTTACAGAGATCGAAGCATTTTTATAGGAAATACAGGCTCAGAAGTTTCAAAATTCCTGCTCCCCGCCCACCTCCCGGCTCGATGGTGATTGGCTGGTGGGATAACAGCTGGGAGGAGGCACGGCCACCCTCCCTGAGCCAGAGCCAATCACAGAGCTCCTCCGCTGTGCGGGAGCCTATCAGGAAGCTTCTAGCGCCTTGATGCTCTGGCGAACCAGGAGGAAAGGAGGCGGGACAAAAAGAAACAATGCATTCATGAGTGGATTATAGGATTTTCATGTCCTGGGGTCCTTGAGTCCGAAAACTGGCCTTCTAAAGAAGCCAAGTCTAATGTCCTTAGATGGGTCTGCAATAAGTAAAAAAGGTAAAGGTAGTCCCCTGACATTAAGTCCAGTCATGTCTGACTCTGGGGTGTGGTGCTCATCTCCATTTCTAAGCCGAAGAGCCAGCGTTGTCCGTAGACACCTCCAAGGTCATGTGGCCGGCATGACTGCATGGAGCGCCGTTACCTTCCCGCCTGAGCGGTACCTATTGATCTACTCACATTTGCATGTTTTCGAACTGCTAGGTTGGCAGAAGCTAGGGCTGACAGCGGAAGCTCATGCTGTTCCCCGGAATCGAACCTGCAACCTTTCGATCAACAAGCTCAGCAGCTCAGTAATAAGTAATAATAAGTAATAAGTAATAATAAATAATAATTACTGCGATAAGTAATGATTACTTAATCCGGGTTTTCCTGTTGCAATCAGATGTGACACAGAGGAGCCATTGAAATCCACAAGCATGTGGACAATTTCAACAGAAAAGAGGAAACCATGAAAATGAACAAAATCTGGCTACCAGTATTTAAAAAAACTCTAAAATTACAACAGCAAAACAACAGAGAGGAAACAATCTGGGACATCAAATCACCTCTCAACAAAAGATTGCCCCAGGCACTGCCAGGCCATCAAATGCTAATGAAGGTGGTCAGTTGAAACATTCACACGTTCCTTCAACAGACAAGAGTCCTTTGTCCCACCCTGGTCATCATTCCACAGATATATAAACCCAATTTTTCCTAGTTCCTACAGACCTCACTACCTCTGAGGATGCTTGCCATAGATGCAGGCGAAATGTCAGGTGAGAATGCCTCTAGACCATGGCCATATAGCCCAAAAAAACCTACAACAATCCGGTGATTCCGGCCATGAAAGCCTTCGACAATACATTATGGTTGTGCATAGATCTTGCTGTGCAATGGGGATGGAATTGAGAACCGAAAGGGGCCAAAGATGCAGAATGGCGAGAAGCTTTGAAGCCCTTGGAGGAGAGGGAGGGACCCTTTTAACTCAACTTGTTTTAAGGTTATATAAGCAAAGTCAGTGGAGGAATGTGAGGAATGTACACAGAGAAAGGGGGTGTGTGCCTTTTCGGAAAGTCAAGTGCAACCCCACAAAGATCCCCCCCTTTACCCCCATATAAACAAGTCCAAGGGATATGCAGGTTTGAAATAGCAAAGACAGAAGAACGAAATTTGGACACAAGACATACAACAATCGAATGTATGTCCTTCACTCAAAAAACATTAATTTTGTCATTTGGGAGTTGTAGTTGTTGGGATTTATAGGATTCATAGTTCACCTACAATCAAAGAGCATTCTGAACCCCACCAACGATGGAATTGAACCAAACTTGGCACACAGTTCTCTCACGACCAACAGAAAATACTGGACGGGTTTGGTGGGCAGTGTCCTTTGGTTTTGGAGTTGTAGTTCACCTACATCCAGAGATCACTGTGGACTCAAACAATGATGGATCTGGACCAACCTCTACACAAATACTCCATAAGCCCAAATGTGAACACTGGTGGAGTTTGGGGGAAATAGAATCTTGACATTTGGGAGTTGTAGTTGCTGGGATTTATAGTTCACCTACAATCACAGAGCATTCTGAACCCCACCAACGATAGAATTGGGCCAAACCTCCCACACAGAACCCTCATCCGGGCCGTAGCAATGCATGGCAGGGGACGGCTAGTAATCTACATAAATAAAAATGTAATGTTCTTTTGTGGGATTAACATAACTCAAAAACCACTGGATGAATTGACACCAAATTTGGATACAATACGCCTATCAGGCCGAGTGACCATCACTCAAAACAATTGATTTTGTCATTTGGGAGTTGTAGTTGGTGGGATTTATAGTTCACCTACAATCAAAGAGCATTCTGAACTCCACCAATGATGGAATTGAACCGCACTTGGCACACCGGACTTTCAAGACCAACAGAAAACAGTAGAAGGGTTTGGTGGACATAGATCTTGAGTTTGGTAGTTATAGTTTACCTAAACCCAGAGAGCACTGGAGGAGAACTGGGAAGCCCTGGCCCTTGAGTGCTCCAGCTGGAGGTCAGCTGTGACCAGCAGTGCTGCAGAATTTGAAGAGGCAAGAATGGAGGGCGAAAGAGAGAAACGTGCCAAGAGGAAGGCGCATCAAGCCAACCCTGACCGGGACTGCCTTCCACCTGGAAACCGATGCCCTCACTGCGGGAGAACATGCAGGTCAAGAATAGGGCTCCACAGTCACCTACGGACCCACTGCCAGGACACTACGAGGGATCACCTAAGTAACTAAGTAAGTAAGTAAGTACATATTGTTACGTCCCTAGGTGAATATAGAGCCGATGGGAACTTTAGGAGGGTCGTCCCCAGGAGGAGGGACCCTGGAACCCCACCAAAGAGGGATCGCTACTTCGGTGAGCTAGAGAAGCCTGATTTCAGCAATTTTATTAAATTAAAAATTTGAAATAAACCTCACCAAAGTTGAAGAAGCGGCGCCGAGTAGGCTTGGGTAACAATGGAAAAATTTGTTTCTAAACTCGTTTCGTTTTTAGGGGTCCATTGCGTTTGGTTTTTTTAAAGAATTCCGAATTTTTTCTTTAAAAAATTTCAAAATTTACGAAATTTCATAAATTTCGAATTGATTCATTAATGGCGGACGCGATTGCGCAATATGCTAAAAAAACCTCCAAATGGGACAGGGGGAACTTCTGAAGCTTCCCTCTCCCTCTGTTGTTGACTGTTGGTGTGATAAAACAAACAACAACGATATTATATTATATTATTATATATTATATTATATTATTATAATATTATTATGTTATATATTATTATATTATATTATTATAATATTATTATATTATATATATTATAATATTATTATATTATATTACATTATATTATATATATTATAATATTATTATATTATATTATTGTATATTATATTATTATAATATATTGTATTATATATTATATATTATTATATTATATTACGAAAATAATTACAAAATAATTACGAAAATTGGAAAAATTGTTTCGATTCTTAATTACTCCTCACACTATTCCAAAATGGCTCAATATTGGATCGTAATACGAATTAATAACGAATTACGAAATTAACGAACGAAACCGCCCAAGCCTAGCGCCGAAGTGTTTTTATTAGCGATTCAGCTGAAAAGGATGCAATGTAGCAATCATTCACCTACAGAGCATGTTGTTACAGAGATCAAAGACATTTTTATAGGGTTTACAGGCTTAGAAGTTTCAAACTTCCTGCTTCCCACCCCCCGCCCAGCTCGCTGGTGATTGGCTGGGAGGAGGCTCAGCCATCCCCCCCCCACCAGGACCAATCACAGGGCTCCTCCGCTGCACGGGAGCCTATCAGGAAGCTCCCACCGCTCTGGCGCTTCAGCGAATCAGGAAGAGGGAGGCGGGACGGAAAAGAAACAAAGCCTATGATAGGATTATGATAGGATTATGGAATTCCAATGTCCTGAGTTTCCTGCGTCCGGGAATCGGCCAGCTAGAGAAACCAACTTATTGTTATGTGATGGGTGGGTGATTGGTGTTGATTACTTAAGCCGAGTTTTCCTGCTATGATCAGATAAGGCACAAAGGTGAGGCTTGGGGTGGATGTTTGCGCTGAAGAGTTTTGAATGAAGTAAACAAAGTTGGGGAAGGCGACCTCCCGAGAGTCGTCTCGCTCCCATTGTGAAATGATCAAAAAGTTTGCCAAAGGAAATTCCAGTTTGACGGTCCCAACTCCGAAATCAAATAGGAATTTCAAATTCTATTGTCCATGCAAGAGTTCCAAGATATGGGGTTTTTGTGACCGCTGATTGCTCTCTTCAGCCCCAAAGGGCAACTTCCTCGCTGGCTCCCCCTTCTCGAAGAGGGGAAGGGGGAAGGGGTTGGGTGCCAGGGCAAAAATAAGGAAAAATACATGGGGAAATTTAGGAATCCAAAGAAATTCGTATCAAGCATCCCTTCCCACCCCCTGCCCGCCAGAGAAATTGATTAAAATAATAATTTTAATAAAACATGTGTCCATAGTTCATACTGGGGAAGTTCAGATGTGAAAATGAGTTCTTTAGAGCCAAAAAGATATTGAAGAAAGTCCAACAGTCACAAAAGGGTGCTTGATGATCTCCACTGAGCCAAAGAATGGATTCTTGCAGTGCCAAGATCAAGCTGGTCCTTAGTCCTTGGGAAAGTATAACTTCCTCCAAGGACTGGGACCCCAAGGCCAGGCTCTTCCCTGAAAACCTTGTGGGGTCCTTGTTGTTGCTAGTGTCTTTGAAGTCAATACGGACTTTAGGAGGGTCTCCCCAGTAAGAGAGACCCCTAGGACCGCACCAAAGAGGGTCTATGACCTTGGCGAGCCGTCAAAGAAGCCTGATTCCAGCAATTTTATTAATATTAATAATTGAAATGAGACTCTTGCCAAGGCGAAGAAGAAGCATCGAGGTTTAATGAGCGATTCAGCTGAAGTGGATGCAAATGCGGGGATAGCTCACCCATAAGCATACCAATACATTGATCAGAGGCATATTTATAGCAAATTCAAAGTTGCAGAGTTCAAACTCCCCGCCCCGGCTTCCCTGTTGTTCCTTGCCCCCGGTGCCTCTGGACCAGTCAGGAAGCTCCAGTGGTCCGTAGGAACCAATGGGGAGACCTCTGCCACTTGGTGGTGACAGCCAATCAGGAGAGATGGAGGCGGGATGAGGGAGCACAAAGGAATCTGGGAAAGGAGTGAACAAAGGAAATGCCATGTGGCCGGTGAGACAAAGGGGAAATCTCAAGCCAGCCTGATCTATCAACATGTGTAGACTGGGGTGATTTTTTTCTTTGTGGAGATAGCTGAGTTAATCAGAGCGAAGGCAAAAGGTTTTTCGAGGACCTTTTGTTCTTCAGGAGGAAATATGATTAAGATTTTTGCCAAAGGGGCAAGCTGAGGGCTGGGCAATTCCTCCGAGGGCCACCAGCTGCCCAGGCTATTGTTCATGCAAAAGGAAGTTGTGGATAAAAAAATCCTGGAATGTTTGGGGCTTTGTAGTCCCTTTGGTGGAGTTTCTTCATGTATATAGGGGAAACAAAGGTCAGAAGAAAAGGGGAAAGGCTTCTGCCACACAAAGAAATCAGAAAACACATTTCATACATCTAAAGTTCATAAACGGCGCTCCATGCAGTCATGCCGGCCACATGACCTTGGAGGTGTCTATGGACAACGCTGGCTCTTCAGCTTAGAAATGGAGATGAGCACCACACCCCAGAGTCAGACACGACTGGACTTAATGTCAGGGGACTACCTTTACCATATCTAAAGTTCATAAAAGGCAAGATTTCATAAGGTTTGTCCATGTGGGGGGAAAGAGTGTCCATAGGGGATGGCTAAAACGCAAGGGTGTTGCACAAAGGTCCTGGCAGGAGTTCTTGAGTGGCCCAAATGGACCTGGTGTCTCTGGAAACAAGCTTTGCTCCCCGTCCTTGGAGAACTACAGCTCCCGAGAGAGGCAGAGACCCCAAGGTCTAGCTATTCCCAAAGTTTCATGAGGTCCTCATTGTTGTTAAGGCCTTGGCAAATTGACCAAGACTTAACCCCTATTGTGCAGTCTGGTACCTTTGTCCTTTGCAGAACTATAAGTCACCATCCCTTTTTAGGGGTGGGGCATGCTCGCTTCAGTGTTACTGTAGCTAACCCCCATATATATATATATATATATATATATATATATATATATATATATATATACATATATATATAAAATCTTTATTAAATTTTCCATTTACATTTAAAAAAAAAGAAAACGAGTAATGCAGCCGAAGCTGCTAGAAAATGTGCATTGTGATGTCAAACGAAAACTCCGAAGAAAAAGATTGTGTTAATTGAGAGAGAGGAGAGAGAGGAGAGAGAGAGAGAGGAGAGAGGGGGAAAAAAGGGGAAAAAAAGAAAAAGAAAAGAAAGAAAGAAAGAAAGAAAGAAAAGAAAAGAAAAGAGAAAAAAGAGAGAGAGAGAAAGAGAAGCAAAAGAATAGATATATTTATTTATTTATTTATTTATTTATTTATTTATTTGTTTGTTTATTATTTAAACTTATATGCCGCCACTCCCCTGGGGCTCGGAGCGGCTTACAAGAATGGCTAAAATCTAACAAAATTTAAAAGCAATTTAAAACAATTTAAAAACAACACTATCAAACATTAAAAGCCTGTCGAAACAGGTATGTCTTACATGCCCTGCGGAAAGCTGGTAAGTCCCGCAGGGCACGAACCTCAGGTGGCAGAGCATTCCAGACTGATGGCGCCACTGCTGTGAAGGCTCTGCGTCTGGTTGCCGCTAGATGCAAGGTCTTGACACTGGGGACCTCCAATAGATCTTGGTCCTCAGAACGGAGGGATCTCTGGGGTTGGTAGGGGGTGAGACGATCCCTCAGATACATTGGCCCAGACCATGCAAGGCCTTAAAGGTGAGTACCATCACTTTGAAAGTGATCCGGTGCTCAATTGGTAACCAATGCAGCTGTAGTAAGATTGGTGTTATGTGGCATCTCATCGGAATTCCCGCAAGAAGCCGAGCAGCTGCGTTTTGTACCAACTTGAGCTTCCGAATCACCGACAGAGGGAGGCCAATGTAGAGGGCGTTACAGTAGTCCAGTCTTGAGATGACTGTGGCCTGGATCACCGTAGCTAGGTCGTCCCTGGACAGGGAGGGGTCAGCCGTCTAGCCTGCCGCAGGTGAAAGAAGGCGGTTCTGCTCACGGCGGAGACCTGGGCCTCCATTGTCAGCAGAGGGTCCAAAAGGACTCCCAGACTCTTGACCAATGATGACGGGCGTAACGCCTCACCATCCAGGGTGGGCAGATGGATGTCCCCACTGACCGGTCCACCCAGCCATAGGATCTCCGTCTTTGCTGGATTCACCCTCAACCTGCTGGCACGCAGCCATCCAGTCACGGCCTCGAGGCACTGATGGAAACAATCGGGTGCAGAGTCCGGTCGGCCTTCCATCTTCAGCACCAGCTGAGTGTCATCGGCGTACTGATAACACTCAAGCCCAAAACCTCGAACCAGCTGAGCAAGTGGTCGCATATAGATGTTAAACAACAGAGGGGAGAGAATGGCCCCCTGAGGAGGAACCCCACAAGATAGAGGGGACCTCTATAAAGCCCACAGCCTGATTAAAAGCCAGAATAATAAGTGTTAGCAACTTCCTAGGGTCTTCTTGAGGTCTGCTCTACCTTCTTTCTTCACCTCTTTCCATTCTCATCTCTCCTCAACTTATTTCTCCTTCTCTTCCTTCTCTCTTTCTCTTCCTTAATTAGATCAGAATCTTCTTGTTTCTAAGTAGTCCATCACTTCTTCCCAGTTTGTTTCTTTCATATTCATCCCTTTACTTCTTGATATTAAGAAGGTAAGTCTGTCCATATTTTTAATTTCTAGAATTTTTGTTAATCTTTCATTCTCATCTGGTATTTCTTTTTGTTTCCATCTTCTAGCATAGCAGATCCTTGCTGCTGTTGTTATCAAGAAGAGAATTTTATCTGTGTTTTTTTTCTATTTTTAAATCGTGCATCCCCAATAGGAAAAGTTCCGCCTTCCATGGAATTTTAATTTTAAAAATTTCTTGTAATTCTTTTTGAACCCCTCTCCAATATTCTTTTGCCCTTTTACAGGTCCACCAGATATGAAAGTATGACCCCTCTTCTTCCTTGCATTTCCAACGGTCTGTGCTAGAATTTCTGTTCCCTTTTCCTATTTTTTTCGGTGCCATGTACCATCGGTGTGCTGTCTTTAGCCAATTTTCTTTCAGATCGATGGCATGTTGTTCATTCGTTCAGTCGTCTCCAACTCTTCGTGACCTCATGGACCAGCCCACGCCAGAGCTCCTGTCGGCCGTTACCACCCCAGCTCCCTCAAGGTCAGTCCAGTCACTTCAAGGATGCCATCCATCCATCTTGCCCTTGGTCGGCCCCTCTTCCTTTTGCCTTCCACTTTCCCCAGCATAATTGTCTTCTCTAGGCTTTCCTGTCTCCTCATGATGTGGCCAAAGTACTTCAACTTTGTCTCTAGTATCCTTCCCTCCAATGAGCAGCCGGGCTTTATTTCCTGGAGGATGGACTGGTTGGATCTTCTCGCAGTCCAAGGCACTCTCAAACTTTCCTCCAACACCACAGCTCAAAAGCATCGATCTTCCTTCGCTCAGCCTTCCCTAAGGTCCAGCTCTCACATCCGTAGGTGACTACAGGGAAGACCATAGCTTTGACTAGGCAATGGATCTTTGTTGCCAGTCTGATGTCTCTACTCTTCACTATTTTATCGAGACTGGACATTGCTCTCCTCCCAAGAAGTAAGCGTCTTCTGATTTCCTGGCTACAGTCTGCATCTGCAGTAATCTTTGCACCTAGAAATACAAAGTCTGTCACGGCCTCCACGGTTTCTCCCTCTATTTTTGTCAATCATTCTTGTTGCCATAATCTTGGTTTTTTTGATGTTTAGCTGCAGCCCGGCTTTTGCGCTTTCTTCTTCACCTTGATTAGAAGGCTCCTCAGCTCCTCCTCGCTTTCGGCCATCAGAGTGGTGTCATCTGCATATCTGAGGTTGTTAATGTTTCTTCCAGCAATTTTCACCCCAGCTTTGCATTCATCCAGCCCCGCACATCGCATGATGTGTTATGCATACAAGTTAAAAAGGTTGGGTGAGGGTATGCAGCCTTGCCGTACGCCTTTCCCAATCTTGAACCAGTCTGTTGTTCCGTGGTCAGTTCTTACTGTTGCTACTTGGTCCTTGTACAGATTCCTCAGGAGAGAGACAAGGTGGCTTGGGATGCCCATCTCACCAAGAACTTGCCACAATTTATTATGATCCACACAGTCAAAGGCTTTAGAATAGTCAATGAAGCAGAAGTAGATGTTTTTCTGAAACTCCCTGCCTTTCTCCATTATCCAGCGGATATTGGCAATCTGGTCCTTCGTTCCTCTGCCTTTTCTAAACCCAGCTTGAACATCTGGGAACTCTCGCTCCATGTATTGCTGGAGTCTTCCTTGCAGGATCTTGAGCATTACCTTACTGGCATGAGAAATAAGGGCCACTGTACGGAAGTTTGAGCAGTCTTTCGCATTTCCCTTTTTTGGTATGGGGATATAAGTTGATTTTTTCCAGTCTGATGGCCATTCTTGTGTTTTCCATATTTGCTGGCAATCGATGGCATAGCAGTATTTTAATTTTTCCCTCCAAATTCTTTCCCATTCCTCTTGTCTTATGTTCCTTCTGATATTTTCGTTCCATCTTTTTTTGTAATTTTTTTCTTCTTTGGCTTCTAATTTCCACTCCAGCAGTTTTTTATATATCTTTGTTATTAACATCTTTCTTGAATCCAATATGTCTTGGCAAATTGACCAAAACTTAACCCCTTTGTGCAGTCTGGTACCCTTGCCCTTTACAGAACTATAAGTTACCATCCCTTATTTGGAGGGGGGGGGGGACATGCTCAACTTCAAATGCAGTCCATCATGTGCCACTCAACCACAAAGTGATTCGTACACCATCATGTTGACGGCGGAACCAATGTGGTGTGTCCTTATAGGAAAGGGTCTGGTTATGGCGGCTGGTGGATCCCATATCTGTGGGATGTTCAGTCTTTGTTTCGCCTTTCCTTTTTCCCCATTACTTTGCGCCGCGCTTTACCCGGCGGATGTTTACACGCGGCTCACTTTGCAACGGGCTATTTACAGCAACGTCATCTAGGGCAGGAAATATTTTTCCTCCCCATTAAGGGTGCCGAAAAGACATTACGATTTGGGCTGCTAAACCAGCTAAAAATACTTTGGAAAACAACGGAGGCATCGGCATTCTTCTCCTCGCTCAGACATTGCGCTCGTAAAACTTAATGGGGTGGCATTTTTAGAAATCACACTTTCTGCGGCAGCTCTTCTGTACATATGTGAGCAATTTCAATAATAATAATAACAACACGAAAAACGACCCAGACGGCTAATTCAGAGGAGGTTTGAAATCTGTCTTTGGTACCCGGACAGATGGGTTTGGGTCTCTGTCATGCAAATAAATAAATCAGCTTGACATCGGCATTTGCCGTCCTCCTTCCAAATCCGGAGCCTTGTGCCTTGCATTTGGGTTTGTATTGTTTGCCTTTGAGCGAGAACAGAGGACCACCTGGGCGCCGGCGATGTGAAACGTGACGCTGGGCTTTGTAATGGAGAGCGAGCGCCTCTCTGCAAATATTTTACCGAACAGGTCATATATTCAGCAAAGCTCCGAAGAAAAGGAAAATGATAAATGGTGATGTCATGCTTTCCGGAGGGCGGTCCAGGTGGTGCAGAGCATGCATGCCGATGGGTGGATGGATGGATGGATAGACGTGCATAAGGGGATGTGTACGGATATATATGTATTTATTTATCGTGTCAGGGGCAGCCAGACAATTGTATTACATTTCTAACAGAACAAAACAAACAAACAGACAAAACACAGAATTTGCAAGCTTGGTAGTTGATTAAGTGTCCTTTGACCAGTATCTGGCCACTTGGAGTGCCTCTGGTGTTACTATTGTGCATGTAGCAGGGCTCAGGTTGCATTGCAGCAGGTGGTCAGTGGTTTGCTCTTCTCCACACTCGCATGTTGGATTCCACTTTGTAGCCCCATTTCTTAAGATGAGTTTGCAAGCTTGGTAGTTGATTAAATGTCCTTTGACCAATATCTGGCCACTTGGAGTGCCTCTGGTGTTGCCGCAAGAAGGTCCTCCATTGTGCATGTAGCAGGGCTCAGGTTGCATTGCAGCAGGTGGTCTGTAGTTTGCTCTTCTCCACACTCGCATGTTGTGGATTCCACTTTGTAGCCCCATTTCTAAGGTTGGCTCTGCATCTCGTGGTGCCAGAGCACAGTCTGTTCAGCACCTTCCAAGTCGCCCAGTCTTCTGTGTGCCCAGGGGGGAGTCTCTCATTTGGTATCACCCATGAATTGAGGTTCTGCCACTTTTGGACTCTCGCTTGCTGAGGTGCTCCAGCAAGTGTCTCTGTAGATCTTAGAAAACTATTTCTAGATTTAAGTCGTTGGCGTGCTGGCTGATACCCAAACAGGGGATGAGCTGGAGATGTCTCTGCCTTGGTCCTTTCACTATTGGCTGCTACTTCCCGGCAGATGTCAGGTGGTGCAATACCAGCTAAACAGTGTAATTTCTCCAGTGGTGAAGGGCACAGACACCCCGTGATAATGCGGCATCTACTGTTTTAGCATGGTGAGATGTGTTCCACACTGGGCATGCATACTCAGCAGCAGAGTAGCACAGCGCAAGGGCAGATGTCTTCGCTGTGTCTGGTTGTGATCCCCAGGTTGTGCCAGTCAGCTTTCGTATGATATTGTTTCTAGCGCCCACTTTTTGCTTGATGTTCAGGCAGTGCTTCTTGTAGGTCAGAGCACGGTCCAGAGTGACTCCCAGGTATTTGGGTGCGCTGCAATGCTCCAGTGGGATTCCTTCCCAGGTAGTAATCCTCAGAGCTCGGGATGCTTGTCTGTTCTTAAGGTGAAAGGCACATGTCTGTGTTTTAGATGGATTAGGGATCAGCTGGTTTCCCTGTAATAGGCAGTAAGAGCACCTAGAGCTTCGGAGAGCTTCTGTTCAACCATCTCAAAGCTCCCTGCTTGAGCAGTAATGGCATGATCATCAGCATAGATGAAGCTCTCTGTCCCTTCTGGCAGTGGCTGGTCATTTGTGTAGATGTTGAACATGGATGGAGCAAGCACGCTCCCCTGAGGCAGGCCGTTCTTCTGTTTCCGCCATCTGCTTCTCTGGCCCTGGAACTCAACAAAAAAGCTCCTGTTTTGTAGCAGGTTTCCTATGAGGTGGGTGAGGTGGTCGTCCTTTGTGATATTATACATTTTTCTCAGGAGGAGGCGGTGGTTCACAGTCTCATAGGCTGCTGACAGGTCTATGAAGACAGCTCCTGTGATCTGCTGCCTTTCAAAGCCATCTTCTATGTGCTGAGTCAGGTTCAGCACTTGCGATGTGCAGCTTTTGCCTTTCCTGAAGCCAGCTTGCTGTGGGATCAGACATAGGTCTATTTTTTCCATAATTATATGCAAAATAAGTCTCTCCAGAACTTTGTAGAGGTGGCACAACAGGGAGATTGGTCTGTAGCTTTTTGGGTCATTACGGTCTTTGCCTGGCTTCAAGATGGCGATGACTCTTGCTTTCCTCCAGATTTTGGGGATCTGACAGGATGCAGTGCAGTTGTTCATCAGCTCCAGCATCCAGCGCCTTGCTTTTGGACCAAAGTTCTTGATTTGTTCCATCCGTAGGTCATCCAGGCCAGCTGCTTTGCCATTTTTACATTTATTGAGAGCCATGTCCAATTCAGTAGATGTAAAGGGTTACACATGCATGTGTGTGGATGTATGGATGTATTTATGTATGTATGTGAGGATGGATGGATTTGGGGAAACTAACTGCCCAATAAGCTATATTCCATTTTAACATCTATTCCATCTGATCTCTGGCACACAATAGAGGGAAATCTGCCTTGCGGGTGCATCTACACTGTAGAATGAAAACAGTTTGATCCTACTTGGAATCATGAGAATTTTAGTTTGGTGAGGCACTTGTACTCTTCGGCAAAGAAGACCAAGACTTTGCAAAACTATATCTCGATCCCACAGCATTGAGCCGTGGCAGTTTTCCCCCCATTGCTATGAAATCATATTCCTATGAGGTAACATTCCATCCAACCTTTCTTTCTTTCTTTCTTTCTTTCTTTCTTTCTTTCTTTCTTTCTTTCTTTTTTTCTTTCTTTCTTTTTCTTTCTTCTCTCTCTCTCTCTCAGGGCTCCACCCTGAACCAGATGTTGGGAGTCTATCGTTTAGTGTTTCTGGAAAAGCGCCCAGACTTTTACCTATCTTTTCAGCTATTTGCATGGCTTGTATTTCTCCAGCTGGGCTTCGCTTGATCCTGCGCAGCCCCCGACCTGTGGAAGCGGGACTCAGTCGCAAAAGGAGTTCTTGCAATTTCGGCAAGGACGACGCGCTGAGTGAAAGCCTATTCCAGGAGTGGGTCCCGTTTAACGAAGGGTGCAAAGAGCTCTCCCATTGATTATGATAACCAGGGTTACAATTATGATCCTGATATCGAGCTAGAATTTGGAGGCTCCTGCCCAGGAGAGAGGAGCCCTTAGACCAGTGTTTCTCAACCTTCCTAATGCCGTGACCCCTTAATGCAGTCCCTCATGTTGTGGTGACCCCCAACCATAATATTGTTTTCGTTGCTACTTCATAACGTCATTTTACTACTGTTATAAATCATAATGTAAATATCTGATCTGCAGGATGCATTTTCATTCACTGGACCAAACTGGGCACAAATACCCAATACACCCAAATGTGAATGCTAGTGGGGTTGGGGGAGGATTGATTTTATTTGGGAGTTGTAGTTGCTGGGATTTATAGTTCACTTATAATCAAAGAGCATTCTGAACTCCACCAGCGATGGATTTGAACCAAACTTGGCTCCCATGACCAATGGAAAACACTGGAAGGGTTTGATGGGCATTGACCTTGAGTTTGGGAGTTGTAGTTCACCTATATCCAGAGAGCACTGTGGACTCATGCAATGGTGGATCTGGACCAAACTTGGCATGAATACTCAATATGCCCAAATGTGAACACTGGTGGAGTTTGGGGAAAATAAGCATTGACATTTAAGAGTTGTAGTTGCTGGGATTTATAGTTCACCTATAATCAAAGAGCATTCTGAACTCCACCAGTGATGGATTTGAACCAAACTTGGCTCCCATGACCAATGGAAAACACTGGAAGGGTTTGATGGGCATTGACCTTGAGTTTGGGAGTTGTAGTTCACCTATATCCAGAGAGCACTGTGGACTCATGCAATGGTGGATCTGGACCAAACTTGGCATGAATACTCAATATGCCCAAATGTGAACATTGGTGGAGCTTGGGGAAAAAAAGATCTTGACATTTGGGAGTTGTAGTTGCTGGTATTTATAGTTCATTACAATCAAAGAACATTCTGAACTCCACCAACGATAGAATTGGCTCAAACTTCCCACATGGAATCCCCATAACCATCAGAAAATACTGTGTTTTCTTATGGTCTTTGGCGACCCCTCTGAGACCCCCTCGCGACCCCCTCAGGGGTCCCGACCCCCAGGTTGAGAAACACTGCCTTAGACGCACCAAAGAGAGTCCGAAATCCTTGGCAAGTGAAAGAGTAGAAAGGCCCAGAATTTCCCCTAATTTTTCCCAAATAAATCTCACCAAGGTTGAAGAAAAACCACCGAGATGTTTAATGCGATTCAGCTCACCAGATTTCTCTGTGCAGCACCAACCGAGATCCGGAGGGCGGGGAGGCGGAGTTGCAGTGGTCTATAGAGATTCCATTCCTCTGACCAGGGGCCCCATCCTGCAGTCAACAAATTTTGAATGCGTCCACCTGAGGGTGGGTGACCGGGACAGATTAGGGATTCTGTTAGTGTACCGTCCACCTCGCTGCACTACAGTCTCCCTGCCTGAGCTAGCGGGGGTGGTCTCGGACCTGGCATTGGAGTCCCAACGGCTGCTTGTGCTGGGGGACTTCAATGTCCATGCCGAGACTACCTTAGGAGCGGCTCAGGACTTCATGTCTTCCATGGCAACCATGGGGCTGTCCCAACGGGTATCTGGCCCCACTCACAGTGCTGGACACACATTGGACTTGGTTTTCTGCCAGGGATGGGAGCAAGGTGGCGGTGTTGAGGAGTTATCCATCTCTCCGTTGCCATGGACCGACCACCACCTGGTCAGCTTTAGACTCACTGCACCCCCTAACCTCCGCAGAGGTGGAGGACCCATTAAGTTGGTCCGCCCCAGGAGGCTTATGGATCCGGATGGATTCCTGACGGCTCTTGGGGAATTTCCCGCCTCCTCGGTTGGTGATCCTGTTGATGCCCTGGTCGCTCTCTGGAATGGGGAGATGACTAGGGCAATAGACACGATCGCTCCAGAACGTCCCCTCTCAAGTAGCCGAGCTAAACCAGCTCCTTGGTTTACCGAGGAGCTGGCAGCGTTGAAGCGAAAGAAGAGGGAACTAGAGAGCGTGTGGCGTTCGGATCCGAGCGAGCCAAATCGAACACTGTTTGTGTCCTTTTTAAGGGCATATGCCGCGGCAATAAAAGCCGCAAAGAAGACTTTCTTTGCGGCCACTATTGCGTCTGCAAAGAACCGTCCGGCTGAACTGTTCCGAGTTGTCAGAGGCCTGTTAAAACCCACCATTCAGGATGGGTGCCCTGATGACTCGGCAGCTCGCTGTGAAGCCTTTGCTCAGTTCTTTGCAGACAAAGTCGCTTTGATCCGCTCTGGACTGGGTACCATATTAACGGCAGTCTCTGAGGATGTAACACGAGCATCTGCTTGTCTGGTTTTGTTGGATTCATTTCAATTGGTTCAATCCGAGGATGTGGACAAGGTGCTTGGAGGAATGAGAGCTACCACATGCATCCTAGACCCCTGCCCATCCTGGCTTCTGAAGGAGGCCAGAGGGGGATTGGCCGAGTGGGTGAAGGTGGTGGTTAATGCCTCCCTTCGGGAAGGCAAAATTCCAGCCAGCTTAAAACAAGCTGTAATAAAACCGCTGTTGAAAAAACCATCACTGGACCCCACTCAATTCGTCAACTATCGGCCTGTTTCCAATCTCCCCTTTTTGGGCAAAATCCTGGAACGTGTGGTGGCCTCACAACTCCAGGCATTCTTAGTAGACACGGATTATCTGGATCCGGCACAGTCTGGCTTTAGGCCGGGGCATGGTACCGAGACAGCCTTGGTCGCCTTAGTGGATGATCTGCGCCGGGAGCTCGACAGGGGGAGTGTGTCCCTGTTGGTGCTGCTGGACCTCTCAGCGGCCTTCGATACCGTCGACCACGGTATCCTTCTGGGACGCCTCGCGGGGATGGGTCTTGGAGGTACTGTTCTGCAGTGGCTCCGCTCATTCCTCGAGGGTCGGTCTCAGAAGGTGTTACTGGGAGACTCCTGTTCAACCCCACAACCTTTGTCTTGTGGGGTTCCTCAGGGTTCAATACTGTCTCCCATGTTGTTTAACATCTACATGAAGCCGCTGGGCGAGATCATCCGGAGTTTCGGAGTGCGATGTCATCTGTACGCAGATAATGTCCAACTCTGTCACTCCTTTCCACCTGCTACTAAGGAGGCTGTTGAGGTCCTGAACCGGTGCTTAGCCGCTGTGACGGTCTGGATGGGGGCGAACAAATTGAAATTGAATCCAGACAAGACAGAGGTACTCCTGGTTAGTCGCAAGGCCGAACAGGGTATAGGGTTACAGCCTGTGTTAGACGGGGTCGCACTCCCCCTGAAGACGCAGGTTCGCAGTTTGGGTGTGATCCTGGACTCATCGCTGAGCCTGGAACCCCAGGTTTTGGCGGTGACCAGGGGAGCATTCGCACAGTTAAAACTTGTGCGCCAACTGCGACCGTACCTTGGGAAGTCTGACTTGGCCACGGTAGTCCACGCTCTGGTTACATCCCGTCTTGACTACTGCAACGCTCTCTACGTGGGGTTGCCTTTGAAGACGGCCCGGAAGCTCCAATTAGTCCAACGGGCGGCAGCCATGATACTAACAGGAGCGGAGCGCAGGGAGCACACAACTCCTCTGCTGCACCAGCTCCACTGGATGCCGATATGCTACCGGGCTCAATTCAAAGTGCTGGCGTTGGCCTTTAAAGCCCTAAACGGTTCCGGCCCAACTTATCTATCCGAACGTATCTCGGCCTATCAGCCCACCAGGACCCTAAGATCTTCTGGGGAGGCCCTGCTCTCTATCCCGCCTGCTTCACAGGTGCGGCTGGCGGGGACGAGAGATAGGGCCTTTTCTGTGGTGGCCCCTCGGCTTTGGAACGCCCTTCCCACAGAGGTAAGATCAGCCCCCTCGCTGATGGTGTTTCGTAAAAGATTGAAGACCTGGATGTTCGAACAGGCATTTGGCTAATTGGTACAATGAACTGATGACTAAAGGATTGGTAACACGGACGATGAAATTGGATCATGATTTTAGTTAAGAGATGCATTGGATTATTATCGACGGGCCAATATTGTTTATTGCGTATGTTGTTTTTATGGTTTTAAATTGAATATTGTTGTTTGTTGTACTGTTGTAAACCGCGTTGAGTCGCCAATTTAGGCTGAGAAACGGCGGTATACAAGCACAGTAATAAATAAATAAATAATTTGCCTAAGCTAAGCATGTGTTTACAGAAGTAAAGGCCATTTTTATAGAAAATACAGAGTTGTGAGTTTCAAAATTCCCACTCCCCGCTCCCACCCAGCTCGAAGGAGATTGGCTGACGTGCAAACAGCTGGGAGGAGGCTTGGCTGTCCCCCATGCATCAGGGCCAATCGCAAGGCTTTTGCGGGGAGGCTCCTGCTACCTTGAAGCTACAGCGAATCAGAAGGGAGGGAGGTGGGATGAAGGGAGACAATGCACTCTAGAGTGGATTATGACAAGATTGTCCCTGAGGCTTAGCGAGATCCGGTTGGGGGCGGGGTCTGCCAGCCAAGCCATTCTATTGTGTTAATGAGTGAAGGCAATAAACATATGTTAAAGAAATCCTGTCGCCATCAGATATGACACAAAGGGGAAGACTTGGGTGGAAGTTCTTTGTGGAGAATAACTCTCTGTGTTATGACTTCTATATTTTCATATTTTCTCCTGTATTTCTATATTTCCATTTATGTATTTGACCTTGTCCTGACCCTTTTGCCCCTTTCCCCTCTCCTTGGGGGAAATCTACAAGGAAGCTGCCCTGCCTCTGGAAAAGCAATCAGCCATCATGAAAAGACCCTTCTCTTTGGACATTCTTTGCATGGACAATAATCAAGGAAATCCTTTTGACTTCGGAGTTGGGCCACCATTAGGATTTCCGTTTGGCAGACTTTTTAATCATATAACAATGGGGGGAATATGACCTTAGGAAAGTCCTCTTTTCCTCCAAGACGTTTTTCTTTCAAATCTTTCCACTAAGGACATTCACAAAAGTTTCCCCTTTGTGCCCTATCTGATTGTAAGAGGAAAACCAGGATTAAGCCATCAATGCTTATCACAGACCCATCTCAGGACAATAAAGTGGCTTCTCTGGAAGGCCGATCCCTGGACTTGATAAGCCTAAGGACATTAAAACTCCATAATCCACTCCAGAATGCAGTGTCTCCTTTCATCCCGCCTCCCTCCCTTCTGATTCGCTGGAGCGTTGAGATAGCAGGAGCCTCCTGAAAGGCTCTGGCGCCCCGTGAAAGCCCTGCGATTGGCCCTGATGCATGGGGGACGGCCAAACCTCCTCCCAGCTGTTTGCGCGTTAGCCAATCCCCTTCGAGCTGGGCGGGAGGGGAGAGCGGGAATTTTGAAACTCACAACTCTGTATTTTCTATAAAAATGGCCTTTACTTCTGTAACCACATGCTCTGCTTGGCGAATGATTGCTGCTCTGCATCCTTTTCAGCTGAATCGCCAATAAAACATCTCGGTGGCACTTCCTTCCACTTGGTGAGACCTTTTATTGGGAAAAATCTGGGATTGGGTGCTTCTCTTTGTCTCACCAGGGTAATGAACTCTTTGAAGAGTCTGATTGGTCTCTGCCTCCTGGCAAAGACCCCTAAATTCCTGCTCTATAACAATACGAAAACTGACTGGCACAACCTGAAGACCACAACCAGACACACTGAAGGCATCTGCCCTTTCACTTTGCCACTCTGCCCAGGGTGGAACACATCTCACCACGTTAAAGCAGTGGATGTGGCTCTCAATGAGATATGTCGCATTATCATGCGTCCAAAAGGCTTTGGAGATTCTGATTTTCCAAAAGGTTATGATTTCCCCAAAAAAAGGAAAGGGAAGAAGGAGGGTTTTCTCTTTCCTCCTCCTTAAATCCCCTCGAAAAACGACTTTGACAGAATGTAATGAAATTAAGGAAGATGTCATGGGCCCTTGTCTGCCACATCTGTGACCCAGATGTTGCCTGCAACACAAAAGCACACGCCTGACGCTGGCCACGCAAACACAGGTTGCCCTGCACCTCCATGCTCTACACATGCCGTCACATCAAAGCCCGTCTTGCGAGGAATTATGACCCTCTGAAGTCATTTAATTATGATGCAGTGAACTCAGAAGGAATGGAAAAGGGACTTGATCCCCGGTGGATTGAGGAATGGGATTCAGTTGCGGTGAGTCAGATTCACAGCCGGGATTCAGGCAACTTTACAGTAACTTCATGACACATTTACTGCCGCCGGCTCTTGAAATAATTCAAAGGCCAGACTCTATTCTCTGCCCCCTTACAATAAACTTGGGGACGGAGCAGGTTGATTTGCGAATGATTTGCACTTGGGATGAGTTTGTTTCATAGTGTGTGTGTGTGTATACATACATACATACATACTAGCCATCCCCTGCCACGCATTGCTGTGGCCCACATGGGGGTTCTGTGTGGGAGGTTTGGCCCAATTCTATCATTGGTGGGGTTCAGAATGCTCTGTGATTGTAGGTGAACTATAAATCCCAGCAACTACAACTCCCAAAAGTCAAGATTCAATTTTCCCCAAACTCTACCAGTGTGCATATTTGGGCATATTGAGTATTTGAGTAGAGTTTGGTCCAGATCCATCATTGTGTGAGTCCACAGTGGATGTAGGTGAACTACAACTCCAAAACCAAAGGGCACTGCCCACCAAACCCTTCCAGTATTTTCTCTTGGTTGTGGGAGAACTGTGTGCCAAGTTTGGTTCAATTCCATAGTTGGTGGGGTTCATAATGTTCTTTGATTGCAAGTGAACTATAAATCCCAGCAAACTACAACTCCCAAATGTCAAGATTCTATTTTCCTCAAACTCCACCAGTGTTCACATTTGAGCATATTGAGTATTCGTGTAGAGTTTGGTCCAGATCCATCATTGTTTGAGTCCACAGTGATCTCTGGATGTAGGTGAACTACAATGCCAAAACCAAAGGACACTGCCCACCAAACCTTCCAGTATTTTCTGTTGGTCATGGGAGAACTGTGTGCCAAGTTTGGTTCAATTCCATCGTTGATGGGGTTCAGAATGCTCTGTGATTGTAGGTGAACTATAAATCCCAGCAACTACAACTCCCAAATGTCAAGATTCTATTTTCCTCAAACTCCACCAGTGTTCACATTTGGGCATATTGAGTATTCGAGTAGAGTTTGGTCCAGATCCATCATTGTTTGAGTCCATATTAAGTCTAGCCCTTTTTATTGTTTTTAATGTCCCTGGCAAGCCTGAGCTCGTTTTGTGCTTTAGCCTTGTGGACCTTTTCCCTACAGGTGTTGGCTATTTGTTTGAATTCTTCTTTGGTGATTTCTCCCTTTTTCCACTTCTTGTGCGTGTCTCTTTTGTGTTTTAGCACAGTTAGAAGTTCAAGATTCTCTTTTCCCCAAAACTCCACCAGTGTTCACATTTGGGCATGTTGAGTATTTGTGCAGGGTCCAGATCCATCATTGTTTGAGTCCACAGTGATCTCTGGATGTAGGTGAACTACAACTCCAAAACCAAAGGACACTGCCCACCAAACCCTTCCAGTATTTTCTGTTGGTTATGGGAGAACTGTGTGCCAAGTTTGGTTCAATTCCATCGTTGGTGGGGTTCAATTCCTAGCAGGGTTATTTGTGTAGAAATTAACTTTATGGGCGGGGTCAGGCCCTTTCTTTCTCCTCCTGAAACCTTAGAAGGCCTCCAGATCTTGCCTTGAAGGGGAATCCATTTCAAAGCAGGCCTTGTAGGCGGTCAGTGGGTCGGTCCACAAATCATTGTAGCAAATTGCAGAGTCCATTTTGGATGTGACCTTTTGGCCACGGCTTTGAAAAGGTAACCTACGAAGGTCTGAACAGTCCCTCGGTCAACACCCTTCAGGGAGAGACAATTTATCGGGACGTTGGTTCGGTTAAGGAATGAAAGCAAAGGGAGATTTATGGCCGCATGCCTATTTACGGACCAAGGGGCGCCTTCGGACAAAGGAGTCCTCCAAAGGATGCTACAAATTGGGTTTTGTGGACAAGACGTATCCCAATTGCAAAGATACTCCACTTTGGCAGGAAAAACGAAATGCAAAGATACAAAATGGGGGACAATGCCTGGCTCGAGAGCAGTACGTGTGAAAAAGATCTTGGAGTCCTCGTGGACAACAAGTTAAACATGAGCCAACAATGTGATGTGGCGGCAAAAAAAGCCAATGGGATTTTGGCCTGCATCAATAGGAGCATAGTTAGATCTAGGGAAGTAATGCTACCCCTCTATTCTGCTTTGGATAGACCACACCTGGAATATTGTGTCCAATTCTGGGCACCACAATTGAAGAGAGATATTGACAAGCTGGAATGTGTCCAGAGGAGGGCGACTAAAATGATCAAGGGTCTGGAGAACAAGCACTATGAGGAGCGGCTTAAGGAGCTGGGCATGTTTAGCCTGAAGAAGAGAAGGCTGAGAGGAGATATGATAGCCATGTATAAATATGTGAGAGGAAGCCACAGGGAGGAGGAGGGAGCAAGCTTGTTTTCTGCTTCCTTGGAGACTAGGACGCGGAACAATGGCTTCAAACTACAAGAGAGGAGATTCCATCTGAACATGAGGAAGAACTTCCTGACTGTGAGAGCCGTTCAGCAGTGGAACTCTCTGCTCCGGAGTGTGGTGGAGGCTCCTTCTTTGGAAGCTTTTAAACAGAGGCTGGATGGCCATCTGTCAGGGGTGATTTGAATGCAATATTCCTGCTTCTTGGCAGAATGGGGTTGGACTGGATGGCCCAGGAGGTCTCTTCCAACTCTTTGATTCTATGATCCTATGATTCTATGACTCTATGCAGAAAAACTGCACAAGGGAACCGTCCCAGGCCCGTGAGTTTAAATACAAGCACAACATACACAAAGGAAGTCTTTCTAAACATCAGCATCCATGTTCTAGGTCAGTGTTTCTCAACCTGGGGGTCGGGACCCCTGTGGGGGTCGCGAGGGAGTCTCAGAGGGGTCGCCAAAGGCCATCAGAAAACATAGTATTTTCTCTTGGGTTCTGTGTGGGAAGTTTGGTCCAATTCTATCGTTGGTGGGGTTCAGAATGTTATTTCATTATAGGTGAACTATAAATCCCAGCAACTACTACTCCCAAATGTCGAGCTCTATTTTTCTCAAACTCCTCCAGTGTTCACATTTCAGCATATTGAGTATCCGTGCCAAGTTTGGTCCAGATCCATCATTGTTTGGGTCCACTGGATGTAGGTGAACTACAACTCCAAAATTCAAGGTCTATGTCCACCAGATCCTCCTAGTATTTTGTCTTGGCCCTGGGAGTTCTGTGTGCCAAGTTTGGTTCAGTTTCATCATTGGTGATGTTCAGAATGCTCTTTGATTGTAGGTGAACTATAAATCCCAGCCACTACAGCTCCCAAATGACAAAATCAATCCCCCCCATCCCCACAGTATTCAAATTTGGGCATACTGGGTATCTGGTATTTGAAAAAAACACCCTGCATATCAGATATTTCCATTACGATTCATAACAGTAGCAAAATTACAGTTACGAAGTAGCAATGAAAATGTCATTGTTGGGGGTCACCACAATGTGAGGAACTGTACTAAGGTGTCACGGCATTAGGAAAGTTGAAAACCACTGTTCTTGGTCATTCTACTTCCAGGGTTCCAGATCCATCATTAGGCCATACTCAAATTCCAGCACAAAGGTAGAGAAACATATATAAATACAAGCACAACATACACAAAGGAAGTCTTTCTAAACATCAACATCCATGTTTTAGGTCATTCTACTTCCAGGGTTTAAGATCCATCATGGGGACATACTCATATTCCAGCACAAAGGTAGAGAAACATATTTAAATACAAGCACAACATACACAAAGGAGGTCTTTCTAAACATCAACATCCATGTTCTTGGTCATTCTATTTCTAGGGTTCTAGATCCATCATTAGGACATGCTCGTATTCCAGCACAAGGGTAGAGAAACATATTTAAATACAAGCACAACATACACAAAGCAAGTCTTTCTAAACATCAACGTCCATGTTCTAGGTCATTCTACTTCCAAGGTTCCAGATCCATCATTAGACCACACTCATATTCAGGGGCGGCTCAACCCATTACGCAAAGTAAGCATTTGCAGTATAGTTGATTTTGCCCAGGGCGCTCTTGAGGTGCTCTTGGGGGAAAATAGAACTTGACATATGCGAGTTGTAGTTACTGGGATGTATAGTTCACCTACAATCAAAGAGCATTCTGAACTCCACCAATGATGGAATTGAACCAAATATGGCCCACAGAACTCCCATAACGAACAGAAAATATATATCAGTGATTGGTTGGGGTGTGTGTGTGTGTGTGTGTGTGTGTGTGCCAAAATACTGTTTGCTTACCATTGAAAATTACCTAGGGCCGCCTCTGCTCATATTCCAGTACAAGGGTAGAGAAACGTATTTAAATATAAGCACAACATACACAAAGGAAGTCTTTCTAAACATCAACATCCATGTTCTAGGTCATTCTACTTCCGAGGTTCCAGATCCATCATTAGGACATACTCGTATTCCAGCATAAGGGTAGAGAAACATATTTAAATACAAGCACAACATATACAAATGAAGTCTTTCTAAATGTCAATGTCAATGTTCTAGGTCATTGTACTTCCAGGGTTCTAGATCCATCATTAGACCATACTCATATTCCAGCACAAGGGTAGAGAAACATATTTAAATACAAGCACAACATCTTCAAATGAAGTCTTTCTAAACATCAACATTCATGTTCTAGGTCATTCTGCTTCCAAGGTTCCAGATCCATCATTAGGGCATATTCATATTCCAGCACAAAGGTAGAGAAACATATTTAAATACAAGCACAACATACATAAAGGAAGTCTTTCTAAACATCAACATCAATGTTCTAGGTTATTCTACTTCCAAGGTTCCAGATCCATCATTAGGACATGCTCGTATTGCAGCACAAAGGTAGAGAAACATATTTAAATACAAGCACAACATACACAAAGGAAGTCTTTCTAAACATCAACGTCCATGTTCTAGGTCATTCTACTTCCAAGGTTCCAGATCCATCATTAGGCCATACTCATATTCCAGCACAAGGGTAGAGAAACATATTACAAGCAATATGAGACTGCATAGTTCAGTGGTTCTCAACATTCCTAATACCACGACCCCTTAATACAGTTTCTCATGTTGTAATAAAATTATTCTCGTTATTAATTCATAATTGTAGTTTTGCTACTGTTATGAATTGTAATGTAAATATCTGATATGCAAGATGTATTTTCATTCACTGGACCAAATTTGGTCAAAATTTGAATACTGGTGGGGTTGGGGGAGGGGAATTGATGTTGTTAATTAGGAGTTGTAGTTGTTGGGATTTATAGTTCACCTACAATCAAAGAGCATTTTGAACTCCATCAACAATTGAATTGAACTAAACTTGGCACACAGAACTCCCATGACCAAAAGAAAATAATGGAAGGGTTTGGTGGGTATTGACCTTGAGTTTGGGTGTTGTAGTTGACCTACATCCAGAGAGCACTGTGGACTCAAACAATGATGTACCCCAAATTTGGCACAAATATTCAATCTGCCTACATGTGAACACTGGTGGAGTTTGGGGAAAATAGACCTTGACATTTGGGAGTTGTAGTTGGTGGGATTTATAGTTCAGCTACAATCAAAGAGCATTCTGAACTCAACCAACAATGGAATTGAACCAAACTTGACACACAGAACTCCCATGACTAAAAGAAAATACTGGAAGAGTTTGGTGGGCATTGACCTTGAGTTTGGGAGTTGTAGTTGACGTACATCCAGAGAGCACTGTGGACTCAAACAATGATGGATTTGGACCAAATTTGGCACAAATACCCGAAGAGGAGAACCTCAGGAACGGTACACTTGCACTGCAGGCAAAAACCAAGATTTCTGGTATTATTCAATGGGCTTCAAGCAAAGAAGGGAACCTCAACAACATCAGACGACACCAAATTGCAGACGACACCAAATTGAGAAGGATAGCCAATACTCCAGAGGACAGGAGCAGGATTCAAAACAATCTTGACAGATTAGAGAGATGAATGGCCAAAACTAACAAAATGAAGTTCAACAGTGACAAATGCAAGATACTCCACTTCGGCAGGAAAAACGAAATGCAAAGAGACAGAATGGGGGACAATGCCTGGCTCGAGAGCAGGACATGCGAAAAAGATCTTGGAGTCCTCGTGGACAACAAGTTAAACATGAGCCAACAATGTGATGTGGCGGCAAAAAAAGCCAATGGGATTTTGGCCTGCATCAATAGGAGGAGCCTAGTGTCTAGATCTAGAGAAGTCATGCTCCCCATGCTCTATTCCGCTTTGGTTAGACAACATTTGGAATATTGTGTCCAATTCTGGGCACCACAATTCAAGAGAGATATTGACAAGCTGGAATGTGTCCAGAGGAGGGCGACTAAAATGAAAAAGGGTCTGGAGAACAAGCCCTATGAGGAGCGGCTTAGGGAACTGGGCATGTTTTAGCCTGAAGAAGAGAAGGCTGAGAGGAGATATGATAGCCATGTAGAAATATGTGAGAGGAAGCCACAAGAAGGAGGGAGCAAGCTTGTTTTCTGCTTCCTTGGAGACTAGGACACAATGGAACAATGGCTTCAAACTACAAGAGAGGAGATTCCATCTGAACATGAGGAAGAACTTCCTGACTGTGAGAGCCGTTCAGCAGTGGAACTCTCTGCCCCGGAGTGTGGTGGAGGCTCCTTCTTTGGAAGCTTTTAAGCAGAGGCTGGATGGCCATCTTTCAGGGGTGATTTGAATGCAATATTCCTGCTTCTTGGCAGAATGGGGTTGGACTGGATGGCCCAGGAGGTCTCTTCCAACTCTTTGATTCTATGATTCGATGATTCTATGATCAGATTTGGTAACAAGAAAGAGTTCTGGTGTTCAAGAGTCAGAACTCCCCGAGACGCATCGTGAAGTGCCAACAAAATGAAAAACACATAATGCAAATATATATTTGGAAGGAGCCTCGTGATACAATGAACCCACTTGTCTTGATGATATCATAACATTCCTTTGCTCCTCCACTTCTTCTTCGTTTTCTTTGATTGTGAAACCGATGCGTTTTATTTTATTGTTGTTTTATTTTTGTTTTATTGTGACAACGATTAATGCGGCTGTCTCTTTGGACACCGAAAGATCTGCTTGGAAGCCCCTTAAAAGTCCTGGAACGACCACAGAAAGCTTGGCCGGGCTTGAAAGCTGAGAATTTTGGAATAATGTCTGTGTGTTTTCACTTAACATATAATGTTTCAATGGTAAACAGGTGCCTCTCTTCTTGTAGTCCATAAATAATAATCTCTTGTCTCAATGCCACTTTTCCCCCTGGTCTGTTGGGCAAGTGGGCTTATTAACTAAAGACCCTCCTCAGAAATGTACAGCAGAGTAACCAGAGGCAGCCCTAGGTAATTTCAACGGTAAGCAAACAGTATTTTGCCCCCCCCCCCACCCCCAACCAATCATTGATATATATTTTCTGTTTGTCGTGGGAGTTCTGTGTGCCATATTTGGTTCAATTCCATCATTGGTGGAGTTCAGAATGCTCTTTGATTGTAGGTGAACTATACATCCCAGTAACTACACTTGCCGCACTTGCTCCCTTGCCTGGCCCGCTTTGGGTCCGGAGGCGTGCCTGAAGACCCCGGCGTGTGCACCAAAAGTCACCTCTTCTCCTGACTTTCTCCTCAGCCATTGGGACCAAGAGAGGGAGAGAGAGAGAGAGAGAGAGAGAGAGGTGGAGATGCCCACCTTTCCTGAAGGTAGGCGCAAAAACAAAGGAGGGAGTGGAGGTGGGAGATACCTCCAGCCGGAGGGTCTCTCTCTCTCTCTCTCTCTCTCTCTTGGTCCCAATGGCTGAAGAGAAAGTCAGGAGAAGAGGCGACTTTTGGTGCGCACGCTGGGGTCTTCAGACACGCCTCCGGACCCGAAGCGGGCCAGGCGTGGTGGCTCCGCCCCTTGGCCCACCCGTGGATTTGGGAGAGGAGAGGAGGCAGGTGGAGCACCAGGGGATTGGGAAAGGGAGTCGGTCATGGGGAAGGGATCGAACGCGGAGAACGATTAAGCGCCGGCTCTGCTCGCGCACCCGGTGGCCGGGTGGAGCAGGAACAAGAGGGGCTAGGCGAGGCTCAAGGGCCCGGCCCCTTTGGGAAGAGGATCGTTGGGAAGAGGATCGCCCGGCAGCGAGGCTCCCCCCGGACTGCTAGGGCTGTTGTGAGCTGAGGGGGCGCTCCTCAAGTGGCGTCGAGGGGCATTTACAGAGGCGCCTCTGCGCCCCTGGCAAAAAGAAGTTCTGCGACCGCTTACTTTGTGTAATGGATGAGCCGCCCCTGGACGTGGACTATCTACAGACATCACATGCAACTCCTGGAACGATTCCATCCTGCAAGTCTCTTGGGAAGACAAGCGGACAAATGTCAGCATGCTGGAAGAAGCAAAGACCACCATCACTGAAACGATGGTCCTCCGACATCAACTTCGCTGAACCAGCCACCTTGTCCAGATGCCCGACCACTGTCTCCCAAAGCAGCTGCTCTACTCTGAACTCAAGAATGGAAAACAGAATGTTGGTGGACAGAAAAAGAGATTTAAAGATGAGTTCAAAGCCAACCTTAAAAACTCTTGCATAGACACTGAGAACTGGGAAGCCCTGGCCCTTGAGCGCTCCAGCTGGAGGTCAGCTGTGACCAGCAGTGTTGTGGAGTTTGAAGAGGCACGAACAAAGGGTGAAAGAGAGAAACGTGCCAAGAGGAAGGCGCGTCAAGCCAACCCTGACCAGGACTGCCTTCCACCTGGAAACCAATGCCCTCCCTGCGGGAGAAGATGCAGATCAAGAACTGGGCTCCACAGTCACCAAGAGAACACCCACCTTGGAGGATCATAGAATCATAGAATCAAAGAGTTGGAAGAGACCTCCTGGGCCATCCAGTCCAACCCCATTCTGCCAAGAAGCAGGAATATTGCATTCAAATCACCCCTGACAAATGGCCATCCAGCCTCTGCTTAAAAGTTTCCAAAGAAGGAGCCTCCACCACACTCCGGGGCAGAGAGTTCCACTGCTGAACGGCTCTCACAGTCAGGAAGTTCTTCCTCATGTTCAGATGGAATCTCCTCTCTTGTAGTTTGAAGGCATTGTTCCGCGTCCTAGTCTCCAAGGAAGCAGAAAACAAGCTTGCTCCCTCCTCCCTGTGGCTTCCTCTCACATATTTATACATGGCTATCATATCTCCTCTCAGCCTTCTCTTCTTCAGGCTAAACTTGCCCAGTTCCCTAAGCCGCTCCTCATAGGGCTTGTTCTCCAGACCCTTGATCATTTTAGTCGCCCTCCTCTGGACACATTCCAGCTTGTCAATATCTCTCTTGAAGTGTGGTGCCCAGAATTGGACACAATATTCCAGGTGTGGTCTAACCAAAGCAGAATAGAGGGGTAGCATGACTTCCCTAGATCTAGACACTAGGCTCCTATTGATGCAGGCCAAAATCTCATTGGCTTTTTTTGCCGCCACATCACATTGTTGGCTCATGTTTAACTTGTTGTCCACGAGGACTCCAAGATCTTTTTCACACGTACTACTCTCGAGCCAGGCGTCCCCCATTCTGTATCTTTGCATTTCATTTTTCCTGCCAAAGTGGATTTGCATTTGTCACTGTTGAACTTCATTTTGTTAGTTTTGGCCCATCATCTCTCTAATCTGTCAGGATCGTTTTGAATTCTGCTCCTGTCCTCTGGAGTATTGGCTATCCCTCCCAATTTGGTGTCGTCTGCAAACTTGATGATCATGCCTTCTAGCCCTTCATCTAAGTCATTAATAAAGATGTTGAACAGGACCGGGCCCAGGACGGAACCCTGCGGCACTCCACTTATCACTTCTTTCCAAGATGAAGAGGAAGCATTAGTGAGCACCCTCTGGATTCGTCCATTTAACCAATTACAGATCCACCTCACCGTAGTTTTCTTGGGGAGAATCACCCTCTGTGTTCGTCCATTTAACCAATTCCAGATCCACCTCACTGTAGTTTTGCCTCGCCCACATTGGACTAGTTTCTTTGCCAGAAGGTCATGGGGGACCTTGTCGAAGGCCTTACTGAAATCCAGGTACGCTACATCCACGGCATTCCCTGCATCTACCCAGCTTGTAGCTCTATCGAAGAAAGAGATCAGATGAGTCTGGCATGACTTGTTTTTGAGAAATCCATGTTGACTATTAGCGATGACTGCATTTGTTTCTAAGTGTTTGCAGACCACTTCCTTCACAGTCTTTTCCAGAATCTTGTCTGGTATCAACGTGAAGCTGACCGGACATTGGTCATTGTTTGGCTCATCCTTTTTTCCCTTCTTGAAGATTGGGACCACATTGGCCCTCCTCCAATCTGCTGGAACTTCTCCTGTTCTTCAAGAACTCTCAAAGATGGTTGCCAATGGTTCCGAAATGACTTCCGCTAGTTCCTTCAATACTCTGGGGTGTAGTTGATCTGGCCCTGAAAGGGGACTTGAACTCATTTAGAGCGGCCAGGTATTCCTTGGATCATCATCCTTGGACTACGAGGGATCGCCTAATGGAAATAGACCCAGCACCAGTAGCCCAAAGTGATAACAACACAACACAGACCAATGTTATCTCTTCCTTTTCTTTATAACAAAATAATATGGTTGCACTATTTACAACAACAAGGTTTCCATAACATGAACAAAGTTCTTTATACTTCCTTCTTTGCTTCCATGCTGGGCTTCTTTCTCATGCAGATAAACTACTTCACTCACACAGAGCCTCTTCTCACACCGAAGTTACACAGTAGGTTTTTTTTTACACATACACAATGGCCATCACCCTGGGACTTCTCTCACCGAAGCTTCTCAAACCAGGCCTACTCACACTGATGAAGTCGAGTATGCCCCCCCCCCCAAATAAGGGATGGTAACTTATAGTTCTGCAAAGGGCAAGGGTACCACACTGCACAAAGGGGTTAAGTCTTGGTCAATTTGCCAAGACACTAACAACAACAAGGACCCCATGAGGCTTTCAGGGAAGAGCCTGGCCTTGGGGTCCCAGTCCTTGGAAGGAGTTATAGTTTCCCAAGGGCTAAGGACCAGCCTGATCTTGGCGCTGCAAGAAATCCCTTCCTTGGCTCAATAGGCTCCTTTTATGACTGTTGGACTTTCTACACATCATTTTTCTGGCTCTAATGAACTCATTTTCACATCTGAACTTCCCCAGTATGAACTATGGACACATGTTTTCTTAAAATTATTATCTTGATCAATTTCTCTGGCGGGTGGGGGGAGGGAGGGGAGGCTTGATATGAATTTCTTGTGATTCCTATATTTCCCCATATATTCTTCCCTCATATTTTCTGACCTGACTCTGAACTCATATTCATATCAAGACTACTGTAATGCACTCTACGCAGGGCTGCCCTTGAAAACGGCTCAGAAATTCCAACTAGTCCAACGGGCAGCGGCCAGGCTGTTAACTGGGGCTCCTTACAGAGAGAGGTCAACCCTCCTGTTTAAGGATCTCCATTGGCTGCCGTTTATTTTCCGAGCCCAATTCAAGGTGCAGGTGCTCACCTACAAAGCCCTAAATGGTTGGGACCTGCCTACCTGCGTGACTGCATCTCCGTTTATGAACCCACGCGCTCCGGAGAGGCCCTGCTCGTGATCCCACCTGCATCGCAGGCGCGTTTGGTGGGGACGAGGGACAGGGCCTTCTCTGTGGTGGCCCCCCGACTTTGGAACACCCTCCCCAAAGACATTAGACAGGCCCCCACACTGGCAGTCTTTAGGAAGAATTTGAAGACCTGGCTGTTCCGATGTGCCTTTCCAGAATAGGAAAACTCCAGTAAGCACTTTATTAGAGTCCCAGAAGCACTTTATCAGAACTTTCTCTGCACACTGCACTTCCTTGAAATCCGATAGATCACCTGTCACACCCAGCACTTTTTAATCTGTACCCATTACTTGGCCCGGCCCTGTTTTTATTGTGTTATGATGTATTGTTTTGTTGTTTTTACTGTTATTGCTTTGAATTGTATTGTTATGCTATTGTGTTGTTGAGGCCTTGGCCTTTGTAAGCTGCACTGAGTCCTTCGGGAGATGCTAGCGGAGTACAAATAAAGTATAATAATGATAATAATAATAATAATAATAATAATAATAATAATAATAATAATTGCTCCTTTCCCCCTCTCCTTGGGGGAAATCAATCAAGGAGCTGCCAGCTGTACGGAAAGGACAATTAGCAGTCACAAAGAACTTTTGTCAGGATATTCGTGCATGGAAAGATAAGACTGAAAGCTTTTTGTTGGGTCTCGGAGTTGGCCCACCTGATGAAAGGATTTAGCTTGGCATCTTTGATCACATCACACTGAGTGGCGAAGGACCCAAGGAAAGTCTCTTCCCCTCCAAAACTGTTTTCATACAAGATTCTACCTAGCAAACATCCACCCCAGTCTCTTCATTGTGTCATATCTGATGGCGACAGGAAAGCTCGGATAAAGCAATCAACAGACCCATCAAAAGACAATAGACTGGGCATCCTTTGCAGGCCGGATTTCTTGGACTCAGGACCCCCAAGGCATGAAATCCATTAATCCACTCACAAACCCATTGTTTCTTCTTCGTCCCGCCTCCCTTCTCCTGATTCGCCAGAGCGCTGAGGCGGTAGAGGCTCTCTGATTGGCTCCTGCATAACGGAGGAGCTCTGTGATTGGCTCTGGCGCAGGGCGGGTGGCCAGGCCTCCTCCCAGCTGTTATCGTGTCAGCCAATCACTATTGAGCCGATCGGAGGGTGGAGGGTGGGAATTTTGAAACTTCTCAGCCTGTAAATCCTATAAAAATGTCTCTGATCTCTGTAACCACATGCTCTGTAGGCGAATGATTGCTACATTGCATCCTTTTCAGCTGAATCGCTAATAATGTATTTATTTATTTATTTATTTCAGTTACTTTTACCCCGCCCTTCTCAACCCCCAAGGGGGGACTCAGGACGGCTTACAAAAAAGGCACAATTCGATGCCTACATAGAGTACATGTACATATAAAAACAGCCATCAACATTTATCGCAATTAAACAATCAATATATAACACAATCACTGCAAGGCCATTCAATGCTAATCAAGGTGGCCATTTGCAACATTGACACTTGCCTCAAGCAGACAAGAGTTCTTTCTTCCTGCCTGGATATTATTCCACAGATATTTATACTCCACTTGCCAAGTTTCCAACAGACCTCACAACTTGTCATAGATGTGGGTGAAACGTCAGGAGAGAATGCTTCTTGAACATGGCCAGACAGCCTAGAAAACTCACAGCAACCCAGAAGGAGTTTTGAAATGATTGCTTAGTTCTCCAGGTTTATATAAACTGGTCAAGGCAAAACAAGTATCCAAAAACAGAAGCAAAGGTTCGGATCCCCTTCCCTTCCAATTCTGTTAAGTCTCTTCCACTCCTTCCGATGACGGAATGAATTCTTCGGAACCCTTCACTTTGCCGGAATACAGTTTGATGTAGGTGTCCACCATTAGATCCAAGTCGTGCTTAATGTCAAAGTTTATGTTCAGCAAGGCGAGGTTACTCGACCTCTGTTCAGTCAACGTGTTCTTGAAGTAGGCCTTGAGGCGCCTTCGGCCGATTTCGAACTTTTCATTCTCCACCTTCATGACGGGCAGGATGCAGAGGACTTTGAGCAAGGCGTAGACATTGGGGAAGAACTTGATGTCGGGGAGGTGAGGGTTTCGTAAATGGTGGTGGGCAGCTCGATATCCTTACCTCTATGTTTCCACTTGATTCTCCAGCAGTGGAGTTCCGCAAACAACGTGTCTGGATTGGTGAGGTCATTTTTGTACATGTCGGTGCGATGTTCCTCGGACGTATTGAATTTGAGCGGCCCCATCACTGAGGGCACTAAAGACAAACTCTTCAGTGCTCAAAGATGCTGCTCTGAAAAGATGTCTTTCAGTTCCTGGATGATGTGCTCTACGGTCGGGATGCTAAGTGCTTCTTTGTAGTAGTTTTCCGGCGTCATCTCATAGAATCATAGAATCAAAGAGTTGGAAGAGACCTCATGGGCCATCCAGTCCAACCCCCTGCCAAGAAGCAGGAATATTGCATTCAAATCACCCCTGACAGATGGCCATCCAGCCTCTGTTTAAAAACTTCTAAAGAAGGAGCCTCCACCACACTCCGGGGCAGAGAGTTCCACTGCTGAATGGCTCTCACAGTCAGGAAGTTCTTCCTCATGTTCAGATGGAATCTCCTCTCTTGTAGTTTGGAGCCATTGTTCCATTGCGTCCTAGTCTCCAAGGAAGCAGAAAACAAGCTTGCTCCCTCCTCCCTGTGGCTTCCTCTCACATATTTATACATGGCTATCATATCTCCTCTCAGCCTTCTCTTCTTCAGGCTAAACATGCCCAGCTCCTTAAGCCGCTCCTCATAGGGCTTGTTCCCCAGACCCTTGATCATTTTAGTCGCCCTCCTCTGGACACATTCCAGCTTGTCAATATCTCTCTTGAATTGTGGTGCCCAGAATTGGACACAATATTCCAGATGTGGTCTAACCAAAGCAGAATAGAGGGGTAGCATTACTTCCTTAGATCTAGACACTATGCTCCTATTGATGCAGGCCAAAGTCCCATTGGCTTTTTTTGCCGCCACATCACATTGTTGGCTCATGTTTAACTTGTTGTCCACGAGGACTCCAAGATCTTTTTCACACGTACTGCTCTCGAGCCAGGCATTGTCCCCCATTTGTATCTTTGCATTTCGTTTTTCCTGCCAAAGTGGAGTATCTTGCATTTGTCACTGTTGAAATTCATTTTGTTAGTTTTGGCCCATCTATCTAATCTGTCAAGATCGTTTTGAATCCTGCTCCTGTCCTCTGGAGTATTGGCTATCCCTCCCAATTTGGTGTCGTCTGCAAACTTGATGATCATGCCTTCTAGCCCTTCATCTAAGTCTCAGAGTCCAAATTCCCTTGTTGGGCTCGGCAAAATAATAAACCACTTCGGTGCCGCTTCTTCAACTTTGGTGAGATTTATTTGGAATTTTTAAGGCAATAAAAGTTGCTGAAATCAGTTTTCTCCTAGCTCGCCAAAGTAGCGATCCCTCTTTGGTGGGGTCTCAGGGTCCCTCCTCCTGAGGAAGACCCTCCTAAAGTTCCTATCGACTTCAGTAGCAAAGAAAATGATGTGATGGTTGGGGGTCACCACAACATGAGGAACTGCATTAAGGGGTCACGGCATTAGGAAGGTTGAGAACCACTGCTATACATGATGTTATACAAAGAACTTCACACAAAAAGGCACAGAAAAGCCGAAATCCATCATCCTGGATTGCAGAACTCCGAAATCCCAAACTGAGCTTCATCTTCACGTATCTTGAGCCTGCAACGTATGTGCTGCTTTTAATTTTGAAGCCGCAGATCATTCCTATTCCCAAGGAGAGAAAGCGGCCCCGGAAATACAAAGGCTGGAGCTCAGCTCCTGCCAAGCCAGGCTCAAAGGAGGTGTTGATCTCCTCAAATGCCTTCTTGGTGCTAGAAAAGGGAGCCTTGGAAACACCGAGGGCAGGTGTCTCTCCCCACAAAGCTATAAAGAGCCGTGGAAAGAGCCAAGGAGGCCACATCTGGAGCATGTTGAAGGTCAATGGAAGTTGCAGGTGGCCTTGGCCGGCGATGCAGCCCAACAGCCCGTCCCAGAAGGGGAACACATCAGGGGCCAGGGTGCCAAGGATCCCAGAGCCTCCCTCACCAAGGTCAATGCCTGCCTCAACGTGTGCTTTTCATGAGCTTAGCGGGCGCCCATGGCGGGTGATATAAGCCCTGTTAGGTAATGCCTCTTATATAAGGCACAGGTGGCTACCAAATGCCTGGCTCGCACAGCCTTCCAGTGGCCTTCCCCCCTTCCACACTCTTCCTCGCTCCGTCTTTCCGCTCCTTCTCCTTCTTTGCGCTCCAGAGTTTTCGGGTTTCAGAGACCTCATGGGCCATCCAGTCCAACCCAATTCTGCCAAGAAGCAGGAAAATCACATTCAAAGCACTCCTGACAGAGCCTCTGCTTCAAAGCCTCTAAAGAAGGAGCATCCACCACAATCCAGGGGTTTAACCTCCAACTGCCAAAGAAGGCATGAAAAGACCAAGCTCCTCCATCCAAAGTGACTTCGGTCACAAGTCAGGCTTTTATAGTTGAGCACAGACTGTTCACATACGTACAAATGAATAAATGCAGTATCGAAGTGCAACAACACAAAGTACTGCCTTTAAATAAATGGCACTGAGGTCTTGCACTGTTAGCTCCAGCTTCTGCCAACCTAGCCGTTCGAAAACATGCAAATGTGAGTAGATCAATAGGTACCGCTCTGGCGGGAAGGTAACGGTGCTCCATGCAGCCATGCCAGCCACATGACCTTGGAGGAGTCTACAGACAATGCTGGCTCTTCGGCTTAGAAATGGAGATGAGCACCAACCCCCAGATGCAGATACAACTGGACTGAATGTCAGGAGACTGAATATATAGGAGAATGCGGATTGGAGCTGAAGTACAAAAAAGTTTTAATTATCATGTTTTCCAAAGAAGAAGAAGAAGAAGAAGAAGAAGAAGAAGACCACCCCGCAGATTTGGACATGACTAGACTTAATGTCAAGAGGAAGCTGGTATCACTGCCATGTAGAAGGAAGCCAGCAGAAGCTAGTAAGCAGTGCCAGTCGTCAGTAGCTCATCGACTGGCATTGTGGTGAAGGTTAGAGATGAACATCTTCATTCTGTTTCCCTCCAAGTGCGGAGTTTGCGCCGTACGAGGATTATTTGGAAAGTAAGGTTATGTAGCTCTCGCAGGGAATTTTCTTGGGGGAAGTTGGCATCACTGCCGTGTAGAAGGAAGCCAGCAGAAGTGAACGAGCAGTGCCAGTCGTCAGTAGCTCATCGACTGGCATTGTGGTAAAGGTTAGAGATGAACATCTTCATTCTGTTTCCCTCCAAGTGCGGAGTTTGCGCCGTACGAGGGTTATTTGGAAAGTAAGTTTATGTAGCCCTCGCAGGGAATTTTCTTGGGGGAAGTTGGTATCACTGCTGTGTAGAAGCAAGCCAGCAGAAGTGAACGAGCAGTGCCAGTCATCAGTAGCTCATCAACTGGCATTGTGGTGAAGGTTAGAGATGAGTGTCCTCATTCTGTTTCCCTCCAAGTGCAGACTTTGCGCCTTATGAGGATTATTTGGAAAGTAAGTTTATGTAGCTCTCGCAGGGAATTTTCTTGGGGGAAGTTGGTATCACTGCCGTGTAAAGCAAGCCAGCAGAAGTGAAGGAGCAGTGCCAGTCCGCACTTCTATATTTCTATACCTTTAAATCTCTTTCTTCTTCCTATCTTGCCCTATCTTTCAGTCTACTGTTTCATTCTTAACAGCATATACATCATTATTTGTTTACAAAGAGTAATCCTTATATTCCTATTTATCCAGACATCGTATGAGAGGCGTTCACGAAAGATTCCCCTTGACCCACTTCTATTGATCACAGGACGCTGAAACTGCACATGTGTAATGCTATGTCTCCCTAGGCTACGTACCAATGTAGAACTCAGAATTGAGAATAGTCTTGATGTGACAGGTGCTAAAGTGGAGTGAGGTTTGAGAATGGATCCAGTGGAATACAGAGCAGTCCTCAAGTTCCTTTTCTTGAAAGGCCGCACACCAAAGGAGACGTTCAATGAGATGAAAGAGATTTATGGTGAGGATTCCCCCTCATATGATGGAATCAAGACCTAGCATTGTCCAATCCAATGTGGTCAGACTGTGGTGCAAACAGCTCCAATTCCAGGGTGACCCCACTCTACTCTTAATGAATGTACCATCCAGCAAGTGGAGGTCACAATTTTCAAAAATCACCATCTAACCATTGCCTACTGTAGCAAATTTGCCGATTGGTCATATGTAGATGAGTGTAGGCCAGGATTTGAAAGGGCCGCTGAGCCAGAATGGCAGATGAGGGGAAAAGAGCTGAACATTCCAAAGGGGCAGAGTTAAGTTTAAAAATAAGCAGTTAGAGAGTCAGGATAGTGAGTTAGGGATTCCTGTTTGTGAAGGACAGTTAGGAACTTCTGTGAGAGAAAAGCAGTTAGGAAAATGGGGGTTAAGTTTTAAGGAAAATAAAGAAGTGCCAGTGTGGTTTAAGGCGGAATATAGTTTTGTCAAGACTGCAAGAAAAAGTAACATATTTGTTGATGTGAAACAGTGGAAGTTTGATAAGAAAAGTTAACTAAGTGAATGAGATCGAATGTAAGACTCAAGACTGTAACAGAACACACAAATGTAACCGTAAGCATTGGAGCCAGAAGCTATAAATAAACTTTGTTACTTTGTTTGCTACAAGTGTGTCTCAAGCCTGTAATATAAAAGCCTCAAGGTAAAAGCTCACAAGAAAGCCCCAGCCAATTTAAATGGGGGAAAATACATCAATACAAGGCAGTAAAAAGGTTTAAAAGGAAATATTTTTTCCCCCACATCGTCACACATAAAAAGACACCTGAAATAGAACTGAAGTAGTGAAATGTCGTTGCACCTACCAATCCCAAAATGTCAAGTTGAGTGAGGAGTCAGTGGAAAAAAATCACCAAAGACCGTTTTCACCTGCATAAGATATCTACTCTCTGGGTCCCTTGGCTGCTCACACCTTTCCAGAAACGGTAATGAGTCAAATGCTCTCAGGCTCTCTTGACAATGATGTGCCATGGAAACCAGGAGGACTTTACCAACAGACTGATCACACAGGAGGAAAGCTGGGTCCAACACTCTGATCCTGAGACTCAAGTCCAGTTGATATAATGGAATCAACCTGACTCCCCGCCTGTGTCCAACTCTCAGCAGACAAGGTCATGCTCACCGTATTTTGGAATCAGCACAGAGTAGGATTGATGGGTCTCCTAGCAAAGGAGACCATGATCACTGGGGTAGACTAGGCTTCACTGCTACGGACATTGCAGGAGGCCCACAAAATCCACAAAACAAGATGGAGTGGATCAGCAAGATGGAGTGGATGAGGGATTAGAGGACGTCCAACCCCAAATTGGGAAAGAAGTCGTCAAGGAATACCTGGCCGCTCTAAATGAGTTCAAGTCTCCTTTCAGGGCCAGATCAACTCCACCCAAGAGTATTGAAGGAACTAGCGGAAGTCATTTTGGAACCATTGGCAATCATCTTGGAGAGTTCTTGGAGAACGGGAGAAGTTCCAGCAGACTGGAGGAGGGCCAATGTGGTCCCAATCCTCAAGAAGGGAAAAAAGGATGACCCAAACAATGACCAATGTCCGGTCAGCTTCACGTTGATACCGGGCAAGATTCTGGAAAAAATTGTCAAGGAAGTGGTCTGCAAACACTTAGAAACAAATGTGGTCATCGCTAAGAGTCAACATGGATTTATCAAAAACAAGTCTTGCCAGACTCATCTGATCTCTTTTTCAATAGAGTTACAAGCTGGGTAGATGAGGGGAATGCCGTGGATGGAGCGTGTCTGGATTTCAAGAAGGCCTTGGACAAGGTCCCCCATGGCCTTCTGGCAAGGAAACTAGTCCAATGAGGGCAAGGCAAAACTACGGTGAGGTGGATTAGTAATTGGTTAAATGGACGAACCCAGAGGGTGATTCTCCCGAATGCTTCCTCTTCATCCAGGAAAGAAGTGACAAGTGGAGTGCTGCAGGGTTCCATCCTGGGCCGAGTCCTGTCCAACATCTTTATTCATGTATTAGATGAAGGGCAAGAAGGCATGATCATCACGTTTGCAGATGACACCAAATTGGGAGGGATAGCCAATACTCCAGAGGGCAGGAGCAGGATTCAAAACGATCTTGACAGATTAGAGAGATGGGCCAAAACTAACAAAATGAAGTTCAAGGGTGACAAATGCAAGATACTCCACTTTGTCAGAAAAAACGAAGTGCAAAGAGACAGAATGGGGGACGATGAGGCCTGGCTTGAGAGCAGGACGTGTGAAAAAGATCTTGGAGTCCTCGTGGACAACGAGTTAAACATGAGCCAATAATGTGATGTGGCGGCAAAAAAAGCCAATGGGATTTTGTCCTACATCAAGAGGAGCCTAGTGTCTAGATCTAGGGAAGTCATGCTCCCCATGCTCTATTCCGCTTTGGTTAGACCACTTTACCTGGAATATTGTGTCCAATTCTGGGCACCACAATTCAAGAGGGATATTGACAAGCTGGAATGTGTCCAGAGGAGGGCGACTCAAATGATCATGGGTCTGGAGAACAAGCCCTATGAGGAGTGGCTTAAGGAGCTGGGCATGTTTAGCCTGAAGAAGAGAAGGCTGAGAGGAGATATGATAGCCATGTATAAATATGTGAGAGGAAGCCACAGGGAGGAGGAGGGAGCAAGCTTGTTTTCTGCTTCCTTGGAGACTAGGACGCGGAACAATGGCTTCAAACTACAAGAGAGGAGATTCCATCTGAACATGAGGAAGAACTTCCTGACTGTGAGAGCCGTTCAGCAGTGGAACTCTCTGCCCCGGAGTGTGGTGGAGGCTTTTAAACGAAAGCTGGATGGCCATCTGTCAGGAGTGATTTGAATGGAATATTCCTGCTTCTTGGCAGAAGGGGGTTGGACTGGGTGGCCCAGGAGGTCTCTTCCAACTCCCAAATGTCAAAATTCTATTTTCCCCAAACTCCACCACTGTTCACATTTGGACATATTCAGTATTCGTGTAGAGTTTGGTCCAGATCCATCATTGTTTGGGTCTACAGTGCTCTGTGGATGTAGGTGAACTACAACTCCAAAACCAAAGGACACTGCCCACCAAACGCTTCCAGTATTTTCTGTTGGTCATGGGAGTTCTGTGCGCCAAGTTTGGTTCAATTCCATCGTTGGTGGAGTTCAGAATGCTTTTCGATTGTAAGTGAACTATAAATCCCAGCAACTACAACTCCCAAATGACAAAATCAATGTTTTTGAGTGAAGGACATACATTGGGTTGTTAGGTGTCTTGTGTCCAAATTTGGTGTCAATTCATCCAGTGGTTTTTGTGTTCTGTTAATCCCACAAACAGACATTACGTTTTTATTTATTTCGTATGGAAAGCATTAGCATAAATTAGTATAAAACTGATAAAATTAGGAGCACAAGTGGCTAAATATCTTTTGACCAAAAATGGGCAACAGCGACTGCAAAAGGACTTTGTCATTAACTCATTTGTTCTGGGGGTTCTCAATGCATTGATTCTCCTGTTATCACAATGCCCATTGGCCAAGTTACTCAAATGTTTACGTGAGATGGTGAGCGAGTTCACACCGGGCACAGTTTGTCTGGCTTGTGGAAGCCACAATAGGAAGTGGTTTGTGTGTCCAATTCAGCGCCTTCCTGTTGTGGTCGGAGGCTTCCCTGGGAGGTCACAGGCCCAGGTCTTCATGAGCCGGAGGGAGCTGTCCAGCAAAGCCACTTCCTGAACGCTGCAAAGGAGTAAGTGCTGCAAGAGCAATGGCCTTACAGCCCATCGATCACTTTCGCCTAGGACAGGTTCTGGCTCTGGCTTCACGTCTTGGAAAGGCGAGACCGTGTCTTTGGTTCTCACCTTCATACATCTATGTAAATAAAAAAAATGTAATGTTTGTTTGTGGGATTAACAGAACTCAAAAACCACTGGATGAATTGTCACCAATTTTGGCCACAAGACACCTACTAACCCAATGAGTGACCATTACTTAAAAATCGATTTTGTCATTTGGGAATTGTCGTTGCTGGGATTTATAGTTCACCTACAATCATGAGCATTCTGAACCCCACCAGTGATGGAATTGAACTAAACATGGCACACCGTTCTCCCATGTCCAACAGAAAATGCTGGAAGGGTTTGGTGGGCAGTGTCCTTTAGATTTGGAGTTGTAGTTCACCTACATCCAGAGATCACTATGGACTCAAACAATGATGGATCTGGACCAAACCCTGCACAAATACTCAATATGCCCAAACGTGAACACTGGTGGAGTTTTGGGGAAAAGAGAATCTTGAACTTCTAACTGTGCTAAGACACAAAAGAGACATGCACAAGAAGTGGAAAAAGGGAGAAATCACCAAAGAAGAATTCAAACAAATAGCCAACACCTGTAGGCAGGCATATAGCCGGGGGGGAGGGGGGCTTGAGGGGCTTCAGCCTCCCCCAAAATTCTCATGGTGGTTGGCGAAAAGGCCTTACTGGTGCATTATTTAAACTGTTATGTTTATTCATATCATGATCTGATCACCATACTCAATACATCCCATATGCATGGGGGTATTGGGGTAATGATACAAAAGGTTTGCTAGGGTAGACCCTCTTTCACTCAGACTCAGCCCCCCCAAACCCCGAACCCTCCCTGAAAAAGACTCACCCCCCCCCCCCCGAATTGAAATCCTGGCTACGGGCCTGCCTGTAGGGAAAAGGTCCACAAGGCTAAAGCACAAAACGAGCTCAGGCTTGCCAGGGACATTAAAAACAATAAAAAGGGCTAGACTTACTATGAACTCAAACAATGATGGATCTGGACCAAACTCTACACGAATACTCAATATGCCCAAATGTGAACACTGGTGGAGTTTTGGGGAAAAGAGAATCTTGAACTTCTAACTGTGCTAAAACACAAAAGAGACACGCACAAGAAGTGGAAAAAGGGAGAAATCACCAAAGAAGAATTCAAATAAATAGCCAACACCTGTAGGGAAAAGGTCCGCAAGGCTAAAGCACAAAACGAGCTCAGGCTTGCCAGGGACATTAAAAACAATAAAAAGGGCTAGACTTACCATGGACTCAAACAATGATGATCTGGACCAAACTTGGCACGAATACTCAATATGCCCAAATGTGAACACTGGTGGAGTTTTGGGGAAAAGAGAATCTTGAACTTCTAACTGTGCTAAAACACAAAAGAGACACGCACAAGAAGTGAAAAAAGGGAGAAATCACCAAAGAAGAATTCAAACAAATAGCCAACACCTGTAGGGAAAAGGTCCACAAGGCTAAAGCACAAAACGAGCTCAGGCTTGCCAGGGACATTAAAAACAATAAAAAGGGCTTCTTTTACTGTGGACTCAAACAATGATGGATCTGGACCAAACTCTACACGAATACTCAATATGCCCAAATGTGAACACTGGTGGCGTTTGGGGAAAATAGAATCTTGACATTTGGGAGTTGTAGTTGCTGGGATTTATAGTTCACCTACAATCACAGAGCATTCTGAACCCACCAATGATAGAATTGGGCCAAACCTCCCACACAGAACCCCATGTGGGCCACAGCAACGCATGGCAGGGGACGGCTAGTATACTACTATATACTAGTATACTCCTATTGATTCAGGCTAAAATCCCGTTGGCTTTTTTGCAGCCACTTCACAATGTGATAAATAACTGATTCATGTTTTCTGGTTTTAACCTCCTAAGCCAGTGTTTCTCACCCTTCCTACCAGCTGTTAGGAATTGTGGGAGTTGAAGTCCAAAACACCTGGAGGGCCGAAGTTTGCCCATGACTGATCTAGATTGTTGCTTGGACGGAGCACTCCTCTGTGTTCCAGACCTTCTCGTTTTCCCTCGATAAGGCTTTAGAAAACATTACTGCTTTCTTCCATGGATCTGGAGGATTCGGTTACCGCCTGCATCATTTCGCATTCCTTTGTTGAGAAGGTCGAGGGCTTGGCAGCCGTGGCTGTTGATGTCTTTATGGGTGGAAAAGTTTGGTTTCGCATTATATCCAATACCTCCCAAGATGCGATATTGGGATCTGGGGAATCTGATCTTTGGGAAAACAAATCCCTTAAAAGAGGGAGTTCCCCTCCTAATAGACTTTTGGAAACACATGAAGATCATGCGCCAGGGAGGAGAGAAGACATAAAGCAACCCCATTCCTGCATTTCTACTGATGTATATAGGCTTGCCCTGAATAATTTAACAGCAATTGGAGAGCCATTAAACAAAGAATCTAGGAAACGGGATTACGACATCCTTTCAGCCTGGTTGCAAAATACCATTCCCTTTCGGAAGACAAAGTCTTTGAAGTAGCAAAATATCTGGCTCGCTGAGCAACTCCCCAATTCGGGAAACACATTAATCCACCCATTTCGTGGCAACTTCAGCCTCCTTCCTCCCACGTTCGTCTAGTAGGCCACACATCTCCAACCCCAATGCAGAAGGACGGTGTAAACAATGATATTAAAATAATAATAATAATAATAATAATAATAATAATAATAATAATAATATAATAAAACTTTATTTGTACATTGCTGCATCCCGCTACCTTGCCCCATCAATGTTCAACATCTACACAAATGACCAGCCACTTCCAGAAGGGACAGAGAGTTTCATCTATGCTGATGATCGTGCCATCACCGCTCAAGCAGGGAGCTTTGAGATGGTTGGAAAGAAGCTCTCCGAAGCTCTAGGTGCTCTTACTGCCTATTACAGGGAAAACCAGCTGATCCCTAATCCATCTAAACACAGACAAGCATCCCGAGCTCTGAGGATTATTACCTGGGAAGGAATCCCACTGGAGCATTGCAGCGCACCCAAATACCTGGGAGTCACTCTGGACCGTGCTCTGACCTACAAGAAGCACTGCCTGAACATCAAGCAAAAAGTGGGCTATCATACGAAAGCATACGAAAGCCGACTGGCACAACCTGGGGATCACAACCAGATACAGTGAAGACATCTGCCCTTGCGCTATGCTACTCTGCTGCTGAGTATGCATGCCCAGTGTGGAACACATCTCACCACACTAAAACAGTAGATGTGGCTCTTAATGAGACATGCCGCATTATCACAGGGGGTCTGCGCCCCACACCACTGGAGAAATTACACTGCTTAGCCGGTATTGCACCACCTGACATCCGCCGGGAAGTAGCAGCCAATAGTGAAAGGACCAAGGCAGAGACATCTCCAGCTCATCCCCTGTTTGGGTATCAGCCAGCACGTCAACGACTTAAATCAAGAAATAGTTTTCTAAGATCTACAGAGACACTTTCTGGAACACCTCAGCAAGTGAGAGTCCAAAAGTGGCAGGCTCAAACCCAGAACCTCAATCCGTGGGTGATACCAGATGAGAGACTCCCCCCTGGGCACACAGAAGACTGGGCGACTTGGAAGGCGCTGAACAGACTGCGCTCTGGCACCACGAGATGCAGAGCCAATCTTAAGAAATGGGGCCACAAAGTGGAATCCTCGACATGCGAGTGTGGAGAAGAGCAAACCACTGACCACCTGCTGCAATGCAACCTGAGCCCTGCCACATGCACAATGGAGGACCTTCTTGCGGCAACACCAGAGGCACTCCAAGTGGCCAGATACTGGTCAAAGGACATTTAACCAACTACCAAATTTGCAAAATCTGTGTGTGTTTTTTTTCTTTTCTTTTTAATCTGTGTGTTTGTTTTGCTCTGTTAGAATTGTAATACAATGGTATGGTTGCTGACGACACGATAAATAAATAAATAACCCCGCTGCCATCTCCCCAAGGGACTCGGTGTGGCTTACATGAGGCCAAGCCCAAAATCCATAGGGAATTTGAATGAAGTCTAGCCAGAGGTGGCCCTAGGTAATTTTCAACTGTAAGCAAAAGCAAACAGTATTTTGGCACACCCTTCCAACCAATCATTTACAATCATTGATATATATTTTCTGTTCGTCATGTGAGTTCTGTGTGCCATATTTGGTTCAATTCCATCATTGGTGGAGTTCAGAATGCTCTTTGATTGTAGGTGAACTATACATCCCAGTAACTACAACTCGCATATGTCAAGGTCTATTTTCCCCCAAGAGTGCCTCAAGAGCATCCCTGGGCAACATCAACTCTACTGCGAATGCTTACTTTGCGTATGGGTTGAGCCGCCCCTGTACAAACAGGATATGCAGATCCACTTTCCTTGTCTTGTACTTGTAAACAAAGTCACCAAGTACACATACAACATAGGCAGATACTCACACAGAGTTACACAGGAGAGAGAAAGATGGATTCTTTCATCCTCCTGCAGGCCCTTATATATTATATATTTCATCCTCCTTATATATTACTGCAGGCCCTTATATACTACTGTAGGGCCTAGTAAAGGGGGATGTGAAGGAGGAGGGCTTTGGCCTGGGGATATTTACAATGTTTTACAACATATACAAACACGGAGGCGGCCCTAGGTATTTTGCCCCCCAGCCCCAACCAATCACTGATATATATTTTCTGTTCGTCGTGGGAGTTCTGTGTGCCATATTTGGTTAGTTTCATCCTTGGTGGAGTTCAGAATGCTCTTTGATTGTAGGTGAACTATACATCCCAGTAACTACAACTCGCATATGTCAAGGTCTATTTTCCCCCAAGAGCGCCTCAAGAGCGCCCCTGGGCAACATAAACTCTACTGCGAATGCTTACTTTGCGTAATGGGTTGAGCCGCCCCTGAGTCTAGCAGAACTTCCATGCCCACCTTCTTACACCCATGTTAGCACCTGTTCCAAGAAAGGGACAATGATAACAATCTTCGAAGGAGGACTTATTTAAGAAAGGATCCTCTCTGAAGGAAAATGTCTCCACGCAATGAGGTCGTTTGTGGAGTTCTCTCCTTTCAGGACACTTCAGCCTCTTTTCAACCATGAAAGGTCATGCATGAAGGCCATAAGTAGTTTAACTCATGTGATGAGCTTCGTGCCTCTCTATGTTTGAAAAGAGGATGAACTGTCCTATGAGGAAGAAATATCTCCATGAGATGAGGTCGATTATGGAGTTCCCTCCTTTCAGGACACTTCTAACTCCTTTCAACCATGGAGGACTATGCATCATGGCCAGAAGTAGTTTAACTCATGTGATGAGCTCCATGACTCTCCATGCTTGAAAAGAGGTTGAAATGTCCTATGTCTGGGACATTTCTCAATGTGATGAGGTTGATTGTGAAGTTCCCTCCTTTCAGAATACTTTGGCCTCTTTTTAACTATGGTAGGCTATGCATGACAAGTAGTTTAGCTCATGTGATGAGCTCCGAGTCTCTCCCTGCTTGAAAAGAGGCCGAAGTGTCCTTCAAGGGGGAAATGTCTCAATGTGATGAGGTTGATTGTGGAGTTCCCTCCTTTCAGGACACTTCTGCCTCTCTTTAACCACGTAGGGCTATGCATGAAGGCCAGACGTTGATTAACTTGTGTTATGAGCTCCATGTCTCCATGTTTAAAAGAGGCTGAAGTGTCCTACGTTTGGGAAATATCTCAATGTGATGAGATGGCAAGACTCACCAACACCAAAAGAGAGATTTCTCCATTTGCCGTTTCCTTCTTGCCCCTTCCCCGATCTCCCCCTCCCCATTTTGATTTCCCCCCAAATCTCATGTCTCTGCAGGGGGGAAAGTCCACACTGGGGCACCCTCCAAAGCCAATCAAACTTTCACACCAATTAAGCTTATTGACACCAGATTGGATGCATTCCTCCAGGATGACGGCAGTGGTTTTCGTAAGGCCAACAATCTCCTTGAACGAGGCATTTCCAGAAAACAATTCTCTGGGAAAGAAAGGAGGAGGAGGAGGGGGAAAAGAAGGAAAAGGAATCCCAGAAGTTTAAAAAGCCAACCAGAAATGTGTCGAGAGAGAGAGAGGTGCGACGCATTCATCAACATCTCCATCCTATGCATTTCATTTGAGGGTTGTTTTGCTTTATTGCGTGTCATAAAATGACAATGATGGGGCACACAAGCCAATATCCTTCATCAAGGAGACAGACTAAGACTCTCGGAGACTATTGTGCAAGTTGTAACAGTGCGCAGGTGGGCATCCAAAGTGCACAATTGCAATCACAGCTTGGGAGTGATCCTGGACTCATTGCTGAGCCTAGAACCCCAAGTCTCGGCGGTAGTTAGGGGAGCTTTTGCACAAGTAAAACTTGTGCACCAACTGTGCCCATACCTTGGGAAGTCTGACTTGGCCACGGTGGTCCACGCTCTGGTTACATCCCGTTTAGACTACTGCAATGGTCTCTACGTGGGGTTGCCTCTGAAGACTGCCCGGAAGCTTCAATTAGTCTAAGGAGTGGCAGCCAGATTGCTAACAGGAGGGGAGTACAGGGAGTATACTACTCCTCTGCTGTGTCAGCTCCACTGGCTGCCAATTAGCTTCCGAGCACAATTCAAAGTGCTGGTGTTGACCTATAAATTCCTAAACGGCTGAAACATCACCAGATTGGTTGGTATTTCTTATACTGCTGTGGTAAAGGGAAAGCTGCACTGTGCTTGGTTGTTATTTCTTCTACTGCTGAAGTAAAATGAAAGTTGCACTGTGCTTGGTTGTTATTTCTTCTACTGCTGAAGTAAAATGAAAGCTGCACTGTGTTTGGTTGTTATTTCTTTTACTGCTGAGGTAAAAGGAAAGCTGCACTGTGCTTGTGGTATCTGTAAATAGATTTGCACTGTGCTTGGTTGTTATTTCTTCTACTGCTGAAGTAAAATGAAAGTTGCACTGTGCTTGGTTGTTATTTCTTCTACTGCTGAGGTAAAATGAAAGCTGCATTGTGATAGGTTGTTATTTCTTTTACTGCTGAGGTAAAAGGAAAGTTGTGCAGCAATTGTTTGCTAGAGCTCAGTTTTCATTTCTTATACTGGGTGAAATGACAGCTGCTTTGTGATTGGTTGGCATTTCTTAAACTGCTGAGGTAAAAGGAAAGCTGCACTGTGCTTGGTTGTTATTTCTTCTACTGCTGAGGTAAAATGAAAGCTGCACTGTGATAGGTTATTTCTTTTACTGCTGAGGTAAAAGGAAAGCTGTGCAGCAATTGGTTGCCAGAGCTCAGTTTTCGTTTCTTATATTGCTTCGGTGAAATGACAGCCGCTCTGTGAGTGGTTGGCATTTCTTATACTGCTGAGGTAAAAGGAAAGCTGCACTGTGCTTGGTTGTTATTTCTTCTACTGCTGAGGTAAAATGAAAGCTGCATTGTGATAGGTTGTTATTTCTTTTACTGCTGAGGTAAAAGGAAAGCTGTGCAGCAATTGTTTGCTAGAGCTCAGTTTTCATTTCTTATACTGTTGGGGTGAAATGACAGCTGCTTTGTGATTGGTTGGCATTTCTTAAACTGCTGAGGTAAAAGGAAAGCTGCACTGCACTTGGTTGTTATTTCTTCTATTGCTGAGGTAAAATGAAAGCTGCACTGTGCTTGGTTGTTATTTCTTTTACTGCTGAGGTAAAAGGAAAGCTGCACTGTGCTTGGTTGTTATCTCTTCTACTGCTGAGGTAAAATGAAAGCTTCTCTGTGATAGGTTGTTATTTCTTTTACTGCTGAGGTAAAAGGAAAGCTCTGCAGCAATTGGTTGCTAGAGCTCAGTTTTCATTTCTTATACTGTTGGGGTGAAATGACAGCTGCTCTGATATTGGTTGGCATTTCTTATACTGCTGAGGTAAAAGGAAAGCTGCACTGCGTTTGGTTGTTATTTCTTCTATTGCTGAGGTAAAATGAAAGCTGCTCTGTGTTAGGTTGTTATTTCGTTTACTTGCCAGGCTGTTGGCATTCAGCCTGTGTGTGACCCTGTACCTGACTCTCTTGATTGTATTTCCTGATGTCAATGATTCTGAGGTCAATGTAGAAGATGACGGTTTGTGTAGTGAAAATCCTGCTGCTTCGGAAAGCGAAAGTCCAAATTCCCATGAGAATGATTCAGAGCCAAGCGTTGAACTTTCACTCCCTTTCAGCTCTCCAGATAATCTGACACCTGGTCCCTCTAACGAGGACAGATGGGGGCAGATTTGGCAAAGCAGAGGCGAAGCGCAGAGTTTACGGAGGTCAGCTAGATTAAGAGAAATGCAAACACAGCCTTCAGGCACATCACGAAATAGATTTCTATGCTTTAAAAATGCTTGGCCTGGATGCCCATTTAGTCCAGGCATCGTTTTAGATTTATGTGCAGACTTTTGCAGTTCTCCTGCTTCCAGTGGCTTTGTTCCAAGGGGTTTTTCTAGTGCTTCAAGTACGGTTAGTGGATTGCTAACAGGTTCCAGGATTTATCAGTGTTACTCTGGCTTTTTACCTTGCATTTTTCCTCTATTTTTGTACTCATCTTTCATCAATAAAAAGGATTGTTTTTTCCTGAAGTCAAGTGTGGTGGATTGTTGTCTTAGGGTCCAGTTTCCTGCTCTGGGTTGCAACACAGGCATCCCTTGGTTTCCGCAGGGCTTTGAAAAACCTCACATTTCAGGCATCAATCCTGCTGGGGTTGAACTGAGAACGGATTGCATAGAAAGACGGCATCGCTTGTGTCTGTTCTGCAGTGCTCAGGCTCTTGAAACGGGAGCTGAATGGCGGTCTCCCGAAGACCCCAAAAGTGGGTTATAATGGGTATGCCAGCCACAGCACAGGAGGCATCCCAACGGTCAATATTTGCACGGAACCTCACAGAAAGCAGCCCTTTCCCTCTTGCAAAGTGCTTTCTCTGCCAGAGGAGATGAAAGGCCAAGTCTATGAAAGCTCCCATTGTGGGGCCTGTTCCGTGGGGGCAACGGGGCACCCACCCACATGCTCCAGAAAGGCCGCTGGGAAAGCCTGCCGGCACAGAAGGCTCAGGTTACTAGTAATCTCCCGGCTATGAAAGGACAAGCCGCAAGGAGAGCATTCCTCCCTCTCCGACAGGTGCCTCTTTCTCCTCCTTTTAACCTGCCACGGAAGGCAAGGAAAGCCCCGTCCTTTTTGTCAAAAGTAACTTGTGGATACTCCACCAACAGCAGTCTCGGCTGCTTCGTTGTCACATTTTCCCAGCTGAGTCAGTTCAGTGAAGCTAAAATGTATGTCTAATGTGTGTAGTTCCAACTACGGTTGGAACTACACTGCCTTATATTGTAATGCAGCCTGAATTGACGATTATTATCTTTGTTTAGGAGCCCCTGGTGGCGCAGTGGGTTAGTCCCAGATCTTATCACATGGTCTGCAGCCCCTCCCACAACCACAAATACACAGAGTTAAAGAAGCTGCATACCAAAACATACATACACTCACTTACTGAAATCACTGTGACCCCCATCCAATGACCAATAAAGACCAAACTTGGCCCACAGAGCCCCCATGACCCACTCTACATCCTGCTGCAGTTTGTAGGAGGATGGACCATGGATGATGGGACTTGCAATACCTTCACTCACTTACTGAAACCACTGTGACCCACATCCAATGACCAATAAAGACTAAACTTGGCACACAGAGCCCTCATGACCCACTCTACATCCTGGTGCAGTTTGGATGAGGATGGACCATGGATGATGGGACTTGCAGTACCTTCATTCACTTCCTGAAAATAATGCAACCCTCATCCAATGACCAATAAAGAACAAACTTGGCAGACAGAACCCCTTTTACCCACTTTCTCAAATAACCCGGGCAGCGCCGGGTCCCCAGGCTAGTATATAATAAAAGTGAATGTTTGTATGTATGTATGTATGTATGTATGTATGTGGAGAGCAGACGTAGGGAGGTGTATTTCTGATTGGCTGCCACTTTCACAACCCACTGTGACCAGCACAGGTGACAGACCTGGACCAAACTTGACACACACAACCCCCATGACCCCCTTTATGTCTTGGTGAAGTTTGGGGAGGATGGACAATGGATTATAGGATTTGTAGTAATTTCAAACCCTTCGGTTCCCACAGGTCACTGTGGCCCCCAACTAAGACTGATAAAGACCAAATTTAGCACACAGATCCCCCATGACCCACTCTACATCCTACTGGAGTTTGGAGGAAGGTGGACCATGGATGATGGGACTTGCAGTACCTTCACTCACATCTTGAGAGCACTGCGACCCTCATCCAATGACCAATAAAGAACAAACTTGGTACACAGAGCCCCCATGACCCACTCTACTGGTATGATTTGGTGGAGGACGGACCATGGATGATGGGACTTGCAGTACCTTCATTCACATCCTGAGACTACTGCGACCCTCATCCAATGACCGATAAAGACCAAACTTGACACACAGATCCCCATGACCCACTCTACATCCTTCTGCAGTTTGGAGGAGGGCAGACCATGGATGATGGAACTTGCAGTACCTTCACTCACTTCCTGAGACCACTACAACCCACACCATTGACTGATCAAGATCGAACTTGGCACACAGTGTCCCCATGACCCACTCAACATCCTATTCTGGTTTGGAGGAGGATTGACCACAGATTATGGGACTTGCATATCGGAGTTATAGTTCACCTATGCCCAGCTGACACTGGATCTAGACTAAACTTGAAGCACAGACAAACAATGTCTTTCTCTAATAGCCCGGGCAGCGCTGGGTCCCCAAGCTAGTATATAATATAGTAAGCAATCTGAATTAGTGGGGCCCCAGGTGGCGCAGCACATTAAACTGCTGAGCTGCTGAGCTTGTTGACCAAAAGGTTGCAGGTTTGAATCCGGGGAGCGGTGTGAGCTTCCGCTGTCAGCCCCAGCTTCTGCCAACCTAGCAGTTCGAAAACATGCGGGAAGGTAACGGCGCTCCATGCAGTCATGCTGGCCACATGACCTTGGAGGTGTCTATGGGCAACGCTGGCTCTTCGGTTTAGAAATGGAGATGAGCACCACACCCCAGAGTCGGACACAACTGGACTTAATGTCAGAGGAAAACCTTTACCTTTACCTATGTTCTGTCGCGCGCTGGGCCTGTAAAGAATTTCCTTTAGAACAGGACATGCAACTTTTGCCCAACGGGAAGCCAGGGGGTCCAAGGAGAAGTTCTCAGAGGTTTTCCACCACAAATAGTCTTTAGATGGCTTGTGAAGTATAACAAAGTCCTTTATTAATGAACAATCAAACAGAAACTTCTCTTGTCTTCAATAAAGCTAAACAAATACTTCCAAGCTTTATGCAACTGGGGACTTCCTAATCTTGCCCACAAAGGACAGGCAACTGTCTTCAATAACTTCTTCTTTACTTTAAATGGAAAATCCCCTTTTTAACTTCTCCCAGGCTGACTGTAATCTAACCCTTACTGATGTGGGCTCCGCTACCGGGTCGAACTGCTTCTCGAAGCACCGAGTGGACCTCCCAGTAAAGGTTTAGATATTCTCCAGCTGGAGTTCTTTGGTCTTTAGGGCTGTTTCCTGGAAATCTTTGGAGACTCTTAAGACTGTTTTCCCCTGGAAAATCTTAAGGGTTGAAGCTTTTGTACAGGGGAAGCTTGCACACGTCTTGTACGTTAGCTTTCCTTGCTGAGACTGACTAAAAATGGCTCCCTTCCCTTCCCAATTGCCCTGAGCAAGGGGCGGAACCAAAACTTAATGATGATGGACAGGTGACTTGCCCTATGACTGCAACCAAAGGAAGCCACTTTCCTGCAGAATCCTTGAAATCTTGGACTGCAAGCAAACATTTAACACAAAGCAAATAAAATTGGAGCTCCTGGTACAGCCGTACCAGAACAACCTACCTTTATTTAAACCCCGTCTTTTTCCCCATGAGACTCAAGGCAGCTAACACTCTACACTAGACAAGTGCTTTACTTATCATAAAGCGAATTGAGGGTCCAGTTATAATGCATACAAAAACTACAAACAAATTTTAAAACTTGGCCTTATACTAAATTTCCTTTGACCAGAAGTTGGGCACTTAGAGCCTCTGGTGTGGCTATAAGAAGGTCCTCCATTGTGCATGTGGCAGGGCTCAGGCTGCTTTGTAGTAGGTGGTCAGTGGTTTGCTCTTCTCCGCACTCGCATGTCGTGGACTCCACTTTGTGGCCCCATTTCTTAAGATTGGCTCTGCATCTCGTGGTGCCAGAGCGCAGTCTGTTCAGCACCTTCCAAGTCGCCCAGTCTTCTGTGTGCCCAGGAGGAAGTCTCTCATTTGGTATCAGTCATTGATTGAGGTTCTGGGTTTGAGCCTGCCACTTTTTGACTCTCGCTTGCTGAGGTGTTCCAGCGAGTGTCTCTGTAGATCTTAGAAAATTATTTCTTGATTTAAGTCGTTGACGTGCTGGCTGGAAAAGCTGACATGATACAAGGATTTAAAGATTGAACTGCAAAGGCTCTGGCACAACCCAGTCAAGGAGGTCCCAGTGGTGATCGGCACACTGGGTGCAGTGCCTAAAGACCTTGGCCTGCACTTAAAAACAATCGGTGCTGTCCCAGGCAACAGCAGAATTGAAGAGGAACAACTGGAAAAGCTGACATGATATGAGGATTTAAAGATCGAACTGCAAAGACTCTGGCACAAGCCAGTCAAGGTGGTCCCAGTGGTGATCGGCACACTGGGTGCAGTGCCTAAAGACCTTGGCCTGCACTTATTACTATTTTTATTATATTATTGTATTATTATTATTATTATATAACAACAACAACAACTGGAAAAGCTGACATGATAAGAGGATTTAAAGATCGAAGTGCAAAGACTCTCGCACAAGCCAGTCAAGGTGGTCCCAGTGGTGATCGGCACACTGGGTGCAGTGCCTAAAGACCTTGGCCTGCACTTATTATTATTTTTATTATATTATTTTATTATATTATTATATAACAACAACAACAACAGGGAAAGCGACATGATATGAGGATTTAAAGATCGAACTGCAAAGACTCTGGCACAAGCCAGTCAAGGGGGTTCCAGTGGTGATTGGCACACTGGGTGCAGGTATGGATCGTTGATGTCGCAATCCCAGGCAACAGCAGGATTGCAGAGAAACAACTGGAAAAGCTGACACAATATGAGGATTTAAAGATCGAACTGCAAAGACTCTGGCACAAGCCAGTCAAGGGGGTCCCAGTGGTGATTGGCACACTGGGTACAGTGCCTAAAGACCTTGGCCAGCACTTATTACTATTATATTATTATTATGTAACAACAACAGCAACAACAACAACTGGAAAAGCTGACACGATATGAGCATTTAAAGATCAAACTGCAAAGACTCTGGCACAAGCCTGTCAAGGTGGTCCCAGTGGTGATCGGCACACTGGGTACAGTGCCTAAAGATCTTGGCCTGCACTTAAACACAATCAGCGCTGACAAGATTACCATCTGCCACCTGGAGAAGGCCACCTTACTGGGATCTGCACGCATTATCCGCTGATACATCACACAGTCCTGGACACTTGGGAAGTGTCTGACGTGTGATCCGATACAACAGCCAGTGGAGTGTCTGCTGTGGACTCATCTTGTTGTGTTTCAAATAATAATAATAATAATAATAATAATGATAATAATAGGAAACTGCTATTCCATCTTCGATGTTGATCAAAATGTCAATGGCCAAGCAATAAAATAATGGTGTGAAAGATGGGTGGGATTCCTCTCTGGGTTGGTTTACTCCTGGTCAACTGTAGGCCAGAGCTCTATCTAGCGGCCTCTTCCATTACTACAGCTCTACATCTTGATGTTTGGGCAAAGCCTTCTGGCACATTCAGCCCCGGAACTGGAATAAAGCCACATTTGGCAGGTGACAATTGTCCTCTGTGTCTTGCTTCCTGCAAAGGTGTCATGGAGTCAATGGGAGGAAATTGTGCATTCCTATTATAGAGGATAGTGGATACCCCTCTCGAGGGATTTTCTAGATCCTCCATGGCGGCTCTAGGATAACACATGACGCTTACTTACTTTACTTACTTAGGCAATCCCTCGTTGTCCGAGTATGATGGCTTTCCAAGTGTTGTGTCTTGGTGGTGGCTATTCTGCAGTGAGAACATTGGTTTCCAGGTGGAAGGTGGTCCCAACAAGGGTTGGCTTGACTTGCCTTCTTCCTCTTGACCCGTTTCTTCCTTCTCTCCTCCATTCATGCCTCTTCCAATTCTGCAGCACTGCTGGTCACAGCTGACCTCCAGTTTGACGCTCGAGGGCCAGGGCTTCCCAGTCTCTTTAAGCCCATCTTGAAATCTCTTTGCCTGTCCACCACCTTTCTTGAGTTGGGAGTAGAGGAACTGCTTTGGGAGATGATGCTCGTTGGGCATTTTAACAACATGGCCTTCAGTTCCAACTCTTTGATTCTATGATTCTATGATTCTGGAAGAAGTAAACACCACCAGGATTGAAGCGATGATCCTTCGCCAGCAGAGTTGATGGCGGAGGATCATCGCTTCAAGGCTGGTGGTCTTTACTTCTTCCAGAATCATAGAATCATAGAATCAAAGAGTTGGAAGAGACCTCCATGGCCATCCAGTCCAACCCCATTCTGCCAAGAAGCAGGAATATTGCATTCAAACCACCCCTGACAAATGGCCATCCAGCCTCTGCTTAAAAGCTTCCAAAGAAGGAGCCTCCACCACATCCGGGGCAGAGAGTTCCACTGCTGAACGGCTCTCACAGTCAGGAAGTTCTTCCTAATGTTCAGATGGAATCTCCTCTTGTAGTTTGAAGCCATTGTTCCGCGTCCTAGTCTCCAAGGAAGCAGAAAACAAGCTTGCTCCCTCCTCCCTGTGGCTTCCTCTCACATATTTATACATGGCTATCATATCCCCTCTCAGTCTTCTCTTCTTCAGGCTAAACATGCCCAGCTCCTTAAGCCGCTCCTCATAGGGCTTGTTCTCCAGTCCTTTTATCGTCAGGAAGTTCTTCCTCATGTTCAGATGGAATCTCCTCTCTTGAAGTCATTGTTGTCCACGAGGACTCCAAGATCTTTTTCACACGTACTGCTCTCAAGCCAGGCGTCCCCCATTCTATATCTTTGCATTTCACTTTGCTAACAGTCATCCGCCTGACTTCTTCCCAAGAGATTTAGAGGATTTTTCAGAGGCAACACTGATGGAACTGTTCCAGGAGTTGAGAGTGACGTCTGTAGATAGTCCACATTTCTGGAACGATTCCATCAGCACTGCCTCTGAAAAATCCTGCAAATCTCTTGGGAAGACAGGCGGACAAACATCAGCGTGCGGGAAGAAGCAAAGACCACCAGCACTGAAGCGATGGTCCTCCGCCATCATAGAATCCTAGAATTCTAGAATCAAAGAGTTGGAAGAGACCTCCTGGGCCATCCAGTCCAACCCCATTCTGCCAAGAAGCAGGAATATTGCATTCAAATCACCCCCGACAGATGGCCATCCAGCCTCTGTTTAAAAGCTTCCAAAGAAGGAGCCTCCACCACACTCCGGGGCAGAGAGTTCCACTGCTGAACGGCTCTCACAGTCAGGAAGTTCTTCCTCATGTTCAGGTGGAATCTCCTCTCTTGTAGTTTGAAGCCATTGTTCCGCCTCCTAGTCTCCAGGAAAGCAAAAAACAAGCTTGCTCCCTCCTCCTCCCTGTGGCTTCCTCTCACATATTTAGACATGGCTCTTATCATGTCTCCTCTCAGCCTTCTCTTCTTCAGGCGAAACATGCCCAGCTCCTTAAGCCGCTCCTCATAGGGCTTGTTCTCCAGACCCTTGATCATTTGAGTCGCCCTCCTCTGGACATATTCCAGCTTGTCAACATCTCTCTTGAATTGTGGTGCCCAGAATTGGACACAATATTCCAGGTAAAGTGGTCTAACCAAAGTGGAATAGAGCATGGGGAGCATGACTTCCCTAGATCTAGACACTAGGCTCCTCTTGATGCAGGCCAAAATCCCATTGGCTTTTTTTGCCGCCACATCACATTGTTGGCTCATGTTTAACTTGTTGTCCACGAGGACTCCAAGATCTTTTTCTCAAGCCAGGCATTGTCCCCCATTCTGTATCTTTGCATTATGTTTTTCCTGCCTAAGTGGAGTACCTTGCATTTGTCCCTGTTGAACTTCATTTTGTTAGTTTTGGTCATTCATCTCTCTAATCTGTCAAGATCGTTTTGAATCCTACTCCTCTCGTCTGGTGTATTGGCTATCCCTCCCAATTTGGTGTCGTCTGCAAACTTGATGATCCTCCATTCATGCCTCTTCGAATTCTGCAGCACTGCTGGTCACAGCTGACCTCCAGTTTGACGCTCGAGGGCCAGGGCTTCCCAGTCTCTTTAAGCCAATCTTTAAATCTCTTTGCCTGTCCACCACCTTTCTTGAGTTGGGAGTAGAGGAACTGCTTTGGGAGATGGCGCTCTTTGGGCATTTTACAACATGGCCTTCTGTCCAGCAGAGTTGATGGCGGAGGATCATCGCTTCAAGGCTGGTGGTTTTTACTTCTTCCAGAATGCTAACAGTCATCCGCCTGACTTCTTCCCAAGAGATTTGGAGGATTTTTCAGAGGCAACACTGATAGAACTGTTCCAGGAGTTGAGAGTGACGTCTGTAGATAGTCCACATTTCTGGAACGATTCCATCAGCACTGCCTCTGAAAAATCCTGCAAATCTCTTGGGAAGACAGGCGGACAAACATCAGCGTGCGGGAAGAAGCAAAGACCACCAGCACTGAAGCGATGGTCCTCCGCCATCATAGAATCATAGAATCCTAGAATCAAAGAGTTGGAAGAGACCTCCTGGGCCATCCAGTCCAACCCCCTTCTGCCAAGAAGCAGGAATACTGCATCCAAATCATCCCTGACAGATAGCCATCCAGCCTCTGCTTAAAAGCTTCCAAAGAAGGAGCCTCCACCACACTCCGGGGCAGAGAGTTCCACTGCTGAACGGCTCTCACAGTCAGGAAGTTCTTCCTCATGTTCAGATGGAATCTCCTCTCTCGTAGTTTGAAGCCATTGTTCCGCCTCCTAGTCTGCAAGGAAGCAGAAGACAAGATTGCTCCCTCCTCCTCCCTGTGGCTTCCTCTCACATATTTATACATGGCTATCATATCTCCTCTCAGCCTTCTTCTCTACTTCTTCCAGAATGCTAACAGTCATCCGGACTTCTTCACAAGAGATTTGGAGGATTTTTCAGAGGTAACACTGATGTTCCAGGAGTTGAGAGTAAAGTCTGTAGATAGTCCACATGTCACAGGTGTAGAACAGGGTTGGGAGGACAATCGCTTTATTAACTAGTCTCCCTACAAATGTCCCAATCCTCAAACACTCTCTGCTTCATTTGGAAGAATGTTGCACTTGCAGAGTGTCCTCCACCTGCAGCTGAGAAGTTTCACTTAAATCCTGACCTTGATCTAAAACAGCATTCCTTCTGAATGAGCACAGACTACGTTATCATCAGTATATTGGAGTTCTATAACAAAGGTTCAATTCCATCATTGGTGGAGTTCAGAATGCTCTTTGATTGTGGGTGAACTATAAATCCCAGCAACTATAACTCCAAAATGACAACATCAGTCCCCCCGCCCCCAACCCCACCAGTATTCAAATTTGCATATATTGGGTATTTGTGCCAAATTTGGTCCAGTGAATATAAATACACCCTCCAGTAGCAAAATTACAATTATGAAGTAGCAACAAAAATAATTTTAGGTTTGGGGTTCACCACAACATGAGGAACTGTATGAAGGCATTGGGATCATTGAGGAACACGGCTTTATTGCATCGCTCCCCCCAGCCCCAAATACAGATGTTGGCCAAAAAAATAAATAAATCCCATTTTCTTTCTCCTTTTGTTTAATCACTTTTGTTAGGTTGCCTCGGATACTGGCTCCCTTAATCTCAACTCTGCGCCTGTTTCGGATTTGACGTTGGTTGGGTGCACACGCGTGTGCAAAAAGGTATACGCTTTACAGGAAGCGTGAGCTCAGCTCTCTGGCTCCTTAATAGCATTCCTGAATCCCCGGCCAAACAGTCAAGGGAAAAAAAAGCCAAGAATTTCAAATGGTTCCAGAAAAGAGGGGATTTTAAGCCAAGGAAATATAAAATTAATTAGCGATATAATTTAGGACTTTACCTGAATCGTAAAAGAAGGGGCTGCAGTGTTGGTATTGGTGAGACCCTTTTGGATGGCTTTCTCTGCTTTTTAAGAGCCTCGAGGTCAGAAGTCATATTGCTTTCAATAGTCATTATATTAACACCTTTAAATGGGTATAAAATGCAAAAATGAGCCATTTGCAAAGGGCTTGAGGTTGGAGAAGATGCCATAGAGCCGTTTGGGGAAAGGGAGGTCAACTTTTCCTCCTCAGTATTGAGTGCTGATATCTATCTTACTTACTTACTTAGGCGATCCCTCGTTGGACGAGTAAGATGGTCTTCCATTATGGATTTCCTTGTGGGTCCGTATGTGGCTGTGGAGCCCTATTCTTGCTCTGCATCTTCTTCCGCAGTGAGGGCATCGGTTTCCAGGTGGAAGGCGGTCCCGGTCGGGGTTGGCTTGACGCGCCTTCCTCCTGGCACGTTTCTCTCTTTCACCCTCCACTCGTGCCTCCTCAAATTCTGCAGCACTGCTGGTCACAGCTGACTTCCAGCTGGAGCGCTCAAGGGCCAGGGCTTCCTAGTTCTCAGTGTCTATGCCAGAGTTTTTAAGGTTGGCTTTGAGCCCATCTTTCAATCTCTTTTCCTGTCCACCAACGTTCCATTTTCCATTCTTAAGTTCAGAGTAGAGCAACTGCTTTGGGAGACGGTGGTCGGGCATCCGGACAATGTGGAGTTGATGGTGGAGGACCATCACTTCAATGCTGGTGGTCTTTGCTTCTTCCAGCACACTGACGTTTGTCCGCTTGTCTTCCCAGAAGATTTGCAGGATTTTCCGGAAGCAGCGCTGATGGAATCGTTCCAGGAGTTGCATGTGACGTCTGTAGACAGTCCACGTCTCGCAGGCATAGAGCAGGGTTGGGAGGACAATAGCTTTATAGACAAGCACCTTGGTATCCCTACGGATGTCCCGGTCCTCAAACACTCTCTGCTTCATTCTGGAAAATGCTGCACTTGCAGAGCTCAGGCGGTGTTGTATTTCGGTGTCGATGTTGACTTTGGTGGAGAAGTGGCTGCCAAGATAGCGGAAATGGTCAACATTTTCTAATGTTACACCATTAAGCTGTATCTCTGGCATTGGAGAGGGGATGGCTGGTGACTGCTGGAACAGCACTTTGGTTTTCTCAATGTTCAGTGACAGGCCGAGCTTCTCGTATGCTTCTGAGAAGGTGTTTCGAGTGGCTTGAAGATCTTCTTCTGAATGCGCACAGACGACATTGTCATCAGCATACTGGAGTTCTATAACAGATGTTGTTGTAACCTTGGTTTTGGCTTTCAGTCTGTTGAGGTTGAATAGCTTGCCATCTGTCCGATAGATTATTTCCACTCCAGTAGGAAGCTTCCCATCAAGAAGATGAAGTATCATAGCAATGAAGATGGAGAATAGAGTTGGGGCGATAACACATCCCTGTTTGACACCGGATTCCACCTTAAATGGGTCACTTTGGGAGCCATTGCTGTCCAAGACTGTTGCCATCATGTCATCATGGAGGAGCCGCAGGATGTTCACAAATTTGTTAGGGCACCCGATTTTGTGGAGGATGGTCCAGAGAGCGCTGTGGTTCACTGTGTCGAATGCCTTTGCAAGGTCGATGAATGACAGGTACAGAGGTTGGTTTTGTTCCCTGCATTTTTCTTGGAGCTGTCGTGCAGTGAAGATCATGTCCACGGTTCCTCTGGAGGGGCGGAAGCCGTTCTGGGATTCTGGGAGGGTGTCTTCTGAGAGCGGCAGAAGGCGGTTTGCAAGGATTCTTGCGAGGATTTTCCCAGCGGAGGTTAGAAGGGAGATACCACCAGTCATCATCATCATCATTATCATCATCATCATAATTTAATTACTTATTAATCGCCCTCCATCGCCTAAATGCTCTACGCGATTTACAAGCTAAATTGTAAAGGATAAAAATACATACATACAGACAGGGCCGTAGCCAGAAAAAAAATTCGGGAGGGGTTGAAATTTTCGGGGGGGTGGGGGGGTTGAAAATTTCACAGTGGGGGGTTGAAACCTGCCTCCTAGCTCACGCTGAAGCGAAGAGCACAGCAGGGGGAAGAGCAGCCTTCAATAGCCTGCAGCTCCGTGACTGTCAACCACCTCCACCAAGTCTGGCCTCCTTAATGAGAGCATTCAACACCCCTCCCTACTTGGTTGCTTCACTACATCGGCTATTGCTGCAAGTAATGACAGTGTGAATAAATTCAAAGTGCTGGTTCTAGCCTATAAATGCCCTAAACGGTTCTGGCCCAACTTACCAACTTACCTGTCAACCACCTCCACCAAGTCTGGCCTCCTTAATGATAGCATTCAACACCCCTCCCTACTTGGTTGCTTCACTACATCGGCTATTGCTGCAAGTAATGACAGTGTGAATAAATTCAAAGTGCTGGTTCTAGCCTATAAAGCCCTAAACGGTTCTGGCCCAACTTACCAACTTACCTGTCAACCACCTCCACCAAGTCTGGCCTCCTTAATGAGAGCATTCAACACCCCTCCCTACTTGGTTGCTTCACTACATCGGCTATTGCTGCAAGTAATGACAGTGTGAATAAATTCAAAGTGCTGGTTCTAGCCTATAAAGCCCTAAACGGTTCTGGCCCAACTTACCAACTTACCTGTCAACCACCTCCACCAAGTCTGGCCTCCTTAATGAGAGCATTCAACACCCCTCCCTACTTGGTTGCTTCACTACATCGGCTATTGCTGCAAGTAATGACAGTGTGAATAAATTCAAAGTGCTGGTTCTAGCCTATAAATGCCCTAAACGGTTCTGGCCCAACTTACCAACTTACCTGTCAACCACCTCCACCAAGTCTGGCCTCCTTAATGAGAGCATTCAACACCCCTCCCTACTTGGTTGCTTCACTACATCGGCTATTGCTGCAAGTAATGACAGTGTGAATAAATTCAAAGTGCTGGTTCTAGCCTATAAAGCCCTAAACGGTTCTGGCCCAACTTACCTGTCCAACCACCTCCACCAAGTCTGGCCTCCTTAATGAGAGCATTCAACACCCCTCCCTACTTGGTTGCTTCACTACATCGGCTATTGCTGCAAGTAATGACAGTGTGAATAAATTCAAAGTGCTGGTTCTAGCCTATAAATGCCCTAAACGGTTCTGGCCCAACTTACCAACTTACCTGTCAACCACCTCCACCAAGTCTGGCCTCCTTAATGAGAGCATTCAACACCCCTCCCTACTTGGTTGCTTCACTACATCGGCTATTGCTGCAAGTAATGACAGTGTGAATAAATTCAAAGTGCTGGTTCTAGCCTATAAATGCCCTAAACGGTTCTGGCCCAACTTACCAACTTACCTGTCAACCACCTCCACCAAGTCTGGCCTCCTTAATGAGAGCATTCAACACCCCTCCCTACTTGGTTGCTTCACTACATCGGCTATTGCTGCAAGTAATGACAGTGTGAATAAATTCAAAGTGCTGGTTCTAGCCTATAAATGCCCTAAACGGTTCTGGTCCAACTTACCTGTCCGAACGTATCTTCCCTTATGAACCATCTAGGACCTTGAGATCGTCCGGAGAGGCTCTGCTCTCGGCCCCGCCTTCGTCACAGGTACGTTTGGCAGGAACGAGAGACAGGGCCTTTTCAGCGGTGGCTCCCCGGCTATGGAACGCCCTCCCCAGCGAGATTAGATCTGCTCCCTCCCTCTTAACGTTTCGGAAGCAACTCAAAACGTGGCTGTTTGAGCAAGCGTTCACAAACACAGAATAACAGATACAGACAACTGATATAGGAATGGATAACTGACGATGGAACTGGACAATGCTTGACAATAAGGAGACACCAATGATGTTGTTTCAATTGCTGTTGTGATTTATGTAATTTTAATGTTTTTAAATTGTATTATGATACTATGTATACTGTTTTGTTGGAAACCGCCTTGAGTCGCCGATAGGCTGAGAAAGGCGGTATACAAATACAGTAAATAATAATAATAATAATAATAATAATAATAATAAATTGTCAATATTTGCTTGAGATAGTGCTTGCAGTTCTGGAAGGACTCTTAATTTTTTGCATCTCATAGACTTAGCATGGGGATTGGGTTAACCAGTTAAAATTCATAAGTAAACCAGGTTTTTTTTAATCTGAAACATTTCGGGGGGGGGGGGGGGGGGTTGAACCCCTATTGATAAAGTTAACATAGATCAAAAGCTCTAGTCAAAAGCCAGGTCTTAAGTGCGAGAGTAAAAGGCCCTCAGTCACGCGTGGCTCTCATGTAGGGCGGCAAGGAATTCCCTAAGGCAGGGGCAGAAATAGAGAAAGCCCACCTGCGTTTGGTCCTTTCCAAGGACACTTCTCTAGGACCCAGAATATAGAGTAAGTCACGTTGGGATGGTCGTTGCGACCTCCAATGATGGGAGAAGGAGAGGCGGTCCCTAAGGTACGATGGACCCTGGCCGTAAAGACTTTTTAAGGTCAGAACTAAAAATCTTATATAGACCACGGGACTCAGTTGGAAGCCAATGTCAATGTTGCAGCACTGGTGTTCTATGGCATTTCATGGGCGTTCTTGTGAGTAACCTGGCTGCCGTGTTCTGAACAATACGGAGCTTTCGGGTCGTAGACATCGGAAGGCCAACATACAGGGCGTTGCAATAGTCCAGCCTAGACGTGACCGTGGCATGTGTGACCGTTGCCAGAGCCTCGTCAGATAGGGAGGGTGCCAGTTGCCTCGCTTGTCGTAGATCAATGGTTCTCAACCTTTCTAACACCGTGACCCCTAAATATGCTTCCTCGTGTTGTGGTGACCCCCAACCATAAAATTATTTTCGTTGCACCTTTATAATTGTAATTTTGCTACTGTTATGAATCGTAATGTAAATATGTGATACGCAGGATGTGTTTTCATTGTTACAAATTCAACACAATGAAAGCATTGTGATTAATCAGGAAAAAATATGTTTGGGGGAGTATGGAAAACAGATGATGGGATTTGCAGTACCTTCAACCGATTCAGGTCTGACTTCCACAGACCACTAAAACCTCCACACAGAACTCCCATGTCAAACAAAAAAATACTGGAGGGGTTTGGGAGAAATTGACAGTGATTTAGGAGAGATGTAGTTCACCTACATCTGGAGAGCATTGTGAACCCGAACAACTATAGAATCTGGACCAAACGTGGCACAAATACTCAATATGCCCAAATTTGAACACCAGTGGAGTTTGGGGAAAACAGACCCTGACATTTGGGAGTTGCAGTTGCTTGGGAATACAGTCCCTCTGTCATTAATGAGCATTCTGAACTCCGACAATCATGGAATTGATCCAAACCTGGCAGGGAACTCCCATGACAAACATAAAATACTGGAGAACTTTGGGAAAAATACTTACTTACTTACTTAGGCGATCCCTCACTTTCCGAGGATGATTGTCTTCCAATATTCTTGTGGGTCCGTATGTGGCTGTGGAGCCCTATTCTTGCTCTGCATCTTCTTCCGCAGTGAGGGCATTGGTTTCCAGGTGGAAGGCGGTCTCGGCCGGGGTTGGCTTGACGCGCCTTCCTCTTGGCACGTTTCTCTTTTTCACCCTCCACTTGTGCCTCCTCAAATTCTGCAGCACTGCTGGTCACAGCTGACCTCCAGCTGGAGCGGTCAAGGGCCAGGGCTTCCCAGTTCTCACAGTCTATGCCAGAGTTTTTAAGGTTGGCTTTGAGCCCATCTTTGGGAAAAATATACATACCTTGACAATTGGGAGCTGCTGTTGCTTGGAGCATTCTGGAGTCTAGGCCCAGATCCGGCAGGGAGGCCCGTGCCTCTGGCAAGCCCAGCAGGCGGTGAGAGCCGGGCACAGGAGGATCCCCCACGTGGCCTGGCCTTACATGGAGCCTCTTGCTGCCAGCCGGCAGGAGCGCGATCTAGGTGAGAGTGGCTTCGTGCAAGCTAAGGCCCTGCACGAAGCCTCCCACGCCTAACCCACGTTCCTGCCAGCCGGCGGGATCACGATCTAGGCGAGGGAGGTTTCATGCAAGGCAGCCATTTTGAGGGGGCGGGGCCAACCGAGGCACCTTCGTGACCCCCAGAAAATGGCCCAACGACCCCCCTGGGAGTCGCAACCCCCAGGTTGAGAACCGCTGTCGTAGATGGAAACAGGCCTGTTTGCTGGCAGCAGCGACCTGAGCTTCCATTGTCAGCTGCGAATCCAAAACGACACCTAAGCTCTTAACAGTGGTCGATGGAGATAGGGCGGCACCATCGAAGGTGGGCAACAGAGGAGTCAGACCTGCCGGGCGGCCATGCCAGAGAATCTCAGTCTTTGCCGGGTTCACCTTCAGTCTGCTAGCACATAGCCAGTTCAACAGAGCTTCCAGACAGAGGGTGAAATTGTCTGGAATTGACGTTGCTCCAGGCTCCTGTAAAGAAGACCGTTTTAATGCCACCGAATGCCACCAAATGTGAAGGTGCGAGTGCAAAACACCCACTGCCACCTAATCTATGAGGGAAGCCAGGCAACGATCAATATCAACCTAGGAGCTATTTTATAAAGGGACTGTAATTACAGAAGGCTTTATTTATTTGATAGCGTAGCGTTTACTTTCCTGGCTTGACTTTACTATTGCAGGCTGTTCAACTTAGGAGAAACTGTATCAGGCAAGGCTTGAGGAGAACAGTAACAAGTTTATTTTAACAGGAGTATAACATGTTTAACTGTTTCTTCAAAAGAGGCACAAATCTTGATGGTTACATTGGAAAGGTTTCATGAGTAATCTCAGGCACAGACTTCAAAACGTTTCACAGCAGGCACAGCAGGCTTAAACCCAGCCAAACTTTGATTCTTAATTTAGAATCAACAACCCCCTGTAGCTCTCTCACTACCGGGTCCTTCTCTGCAACTACTTTGGTCACCAATTGATTCCCTGAATCCCCACCCTGAGATTCAGTCTTTCCTATAGCACACCGGCTACAGACACATTCCCTGAATCTCCACCCAGAGACTCAGTCCTCTCAGTAGCTCTCTGGCTTACCGACTGACTCTTAAAAACAACTGCCTCGTGAAGAGGCAGTTGGCTCCGCCCCTGTTGCTATGGCAACTCAGCTAACGCCAAGCCACCATCTCCAACAAAACATAATCTCCCATACTTACCATCCCTAAACTACTGTCCAAACTACACATAACCAAAGGAATAAAACTTACACATCGTCACAGTTCCAAACGCAGAAGGAGTTGGGTGTCGTCTGCATATTGTCCAGGCCGAAACTCTGAGCCAAACTAGCAAGGGGTCTAACGTAGATGTTGAAGAGAAGAGGAGAGAATTGCACCTTGGGGGACCCCACATAGGAGGGGGGATCTATCGGAGACTTGATCCATGTACTCCACGCGTTGACTCCGGTTCCGGAGAAATGAGTTGAACCAATTGAGGGCCTGACCGCGAACTCCGGACATGGCAAGACGGTGAATCATTAGATCGTAGTCGACGGTGTCAAACGCTGCGGTAAGGTCGAGAAGTACCAGTAGCGCGGATCCGACGTTATCAGACTGGCGACGGAGTTCATCCGTAATGGCAACCAGGACTGTCTCTGTCCCATGGCCAGGCCGGCTGTGTCATCCAGGAATTTCTGCAATTGTCCCAGTACAGCCCGCTCTATCACCTTACCTAAGAATGGCAGATTAGAAACAGGATTTATAGGTGAACTATAAATCCCAGCAACTACAACTCCCAAATGACAAAATCAATGTTTCTGAGTGGAGGACATACATTGTGTTGTTAGATGTTCTTGTGTCCAAATTTGGTGTCAATTCATCCAGTGGTTTTTGAGTTCTGTTAATCCCACAAACGAACATTACATTTTTATTTATAGAGATATGTATATATGTGCATTGTGACCTTCCCTGGGTCCCCTTTGGAGTGTGAAGGGTGCAATATAAATACTGAAAATAAATAAATAACATTATGTATTTCAAATTATTTATTTCAGAGTTTTCTATACCAACCTTCTCACCTCATTGAGGGACTCAGCCCGGTTTCCAACCATAAAAACACATACAATCAGTAAAATATCATAGTTCACAATTACAGTAACACATTTAAAATAACAATATATTTAAAACTACGGTGGTCAGTCGTCATATTAAAATCAAATATACATCATCTTCCATCCAAAATCCTAGGGTGTTGTATCATTCATCGAAAGCCTGTCTCCACAACCACGTCTTCACCCGTTTCCTAAATGTCAGGATAGACGGGGCGGTTCTAACGTCCGGTGGGAGAGAGTTCCAGAGTCGCGGGGCCACCACCGAGAAGGCCCTGTTCCTCGTCCCCACCAGACGCACTTGTGAAGCCAGTGGGACCGAGAGCAGGGCCTCTCCAGACGATCTTAATAATCTTGATGGTTCGTAAGGGAGAATACGTTCGGAGAGGTAAACAGGGCCGGAGTCGTTTAGGGCATTATAGGTTAACACCAGCACTTTGAATTGTGCTCGGAAGCTAATTGGCAGCCAGTGGAGCTGGTGTAACAGCGGAGTGGTGTGCTCCTTGTACCCAGCACCCGTTAGTAGTCTGGCTGCCGAGCGTTGGACTAGCTGCAGCTTCCGGGCAGTCTTCAGAGGCAACCCCACGTACAGAGCGTTGCAGTAGTCTAAACGGGATGTAACCAAAGCGTGGACCACCGTGGCCAAGTCAGACTTCCCAACTCCTGAACTTACTCACAGGAAGGTTGTGTTGCACTCCAAGACAGGAATAACCCTCTGACTACATTGAGTAGGGAAAAATTATCCGTTTTATTGAAGTAAAAGCAGCCAAGTAAAAAAGCACTTTAAAGGAATAGGTAAATCCAATTAGGTAAGAAGATAAGCAGGAACAAACTGGTCCAAGGTAGGGTCCAGTAAAGTCCAAAAACAAAGTCCGGACTTCTCTAACAAAATCCAAAGAACCAGGAAACGTTGATCCAAGGCATGAGTATGTAATCACAAGAGAGAAAGAGTCAAACCATGAATCAAGAAATCCTTAAACATGAATCTTGCAAGCAAAGGCTTCATAGAATCATAAAATCATAGAATCAAAGAGTTGGAAGAGACCTCATGGGCCATCCAGTCCAACCCCATTCTGCCAAGAAGCAGGAATATTGCATTCAAATCACCCCTGACAGATGGCCATCCAGCCTCTGTTTAAAATACAGTTCCTTGTGTGGTGGTGACCCCCAACCATAAAATTATTTTAATTGCTACTTCATAGAATCCTAGGGTGTTGTCTCATTCATCGAAAGCCTGTCTCCACAACCACGTCTTCACCCGTTTCCTAAATGTCACGATAGACGGGGCGGTTCTAACCTCTGGTGGGAGAGAGTTCCAGAGTTGAGGGGCCACCACCGAGAAGGCCCTGTCCCTCGTCCCCACCAGGCGCGCCTGTGCGGCCAGTGGGACCGAGAGCAGGGCCTCTCCAGACGATCTTAATAATCTTGATGGTTCGTAAGGGAGAATACGTTCGGAGAGGTAAACAGGGCCGGAGTCGTTTAGGGCTTTATGTAGTAATTATTCTATTTACGAATTTAGCACCAAAACATCGCAATGTATTGAAACAGCATTGGATCTGGGCGGGAGGCAGACTGCATTGGATAATACAGGATGTTGGATGAGCAGAGGTTGGATAAGCGAGACTCTACTGCAGAGGTCCTCAAACTACGGTCCGCGGGCCACTTCTGGCTCGCCAAGGGCACTTATCTGGCCCACGGAGGAGGAGCGCCCCCCCACACACACAGTGCCCCTCCCTTGGCTGGCTCACACTATCCGTCAGGCCCGATGGGCAGCGTGAGCCAGCCAAGGGCAGCGTGCTTTACGCACGAGTAGGCCGCGCGGGGCTGCTCCTCCCTTGGCAGGCTCATGCTGCCCATCAGGTCCGATGGGAAGCGTGAGCCAGCCAAGGGAGGCTGCCCCAGCACTCCATGCAGTCATGCCGGCCACATAACCTTGGAGGTGTCTACGAACAACGCCGGCTCTTCGACTTAGAAATGCAGATGAGCACCACACCCCAGAGTCAGACACGACTGGACTTCACGTCAGAGGAAAACCTTTAACTAGGAAAATTGTGGAAGATCCAGGGTGGGAGAAAGAACTCTTGTCTGTCGGAGATAGGTATGAATGTTTCAATTGGCCACCTTGATGACCATTTCATAGCCTGACAGTTTTTAGGGAGAATCCTTTCTTGAGAGGTGATTAGCTGGCCCTGATTGTTTCTTGTCTGGAGTTCCCCTGTGTTTGAGTGTTGTTCTTTATTTACAGTTATAATTTTAGAGTTTTTTTAATACTGGTAGCCAGATTTTGTTCAGACTCGAAATAGGAAGATTTCCCATTCTCCGCTCCTGGAATTACTGCCTAAAGAAGGCTAGAAAGAACCCTTCCACACAGCAAAATAAGAGATGTGCAATGTGCAGAGGAATTTTTTAATTGATTTAAAAAAAAAACCTATAGTCCGGCCCCTGGTTTAAAAAGTTTGAGGACCCCTGGGCTAGAGCATTCTTTGCATATTTTAAGCGTGAGGGCCAGCATATTTTTCAAATGTTTTGGGAGGTGGTGGGGAACTGGATTTTTGGTAATGATCCAGATGTTTGGCCAATTCTCTAATGTGATGGCATTTTTGTGCCTTTTGCTATTGATATGATCAGTAGACTAATCAATAAACCTTGTTTTGCTTTGGATCACCAATTCATTCTCTATCTCCAACTTGTTTGTTTCAGGGATGATAAGAAAGATGGAAGGCGTTCAAGAGCTCAACCATCCAGAACCAGCAAGTGGTGTCCCGCAACTCGATCCCTAACCCTGTGATGGAGATGTACCAGCGCTGCGACAAGCCTCCGCCTCTCAACATCCTCACTCCATATCGGTACAAGGGCTGTTTGCGCTGCCGTTGGCCCTCCAAAAATTCTCTCCGGGTCTTAGAGATTCCTAGGGGGGTGTTTTCTTGGGTTAAGACACAATAATGTCTTTTCAGTTCTGGATTTTCCACTTTCACAGGGGTCTTGGGCCTCTAATCTGACCACTTCATCACATCGACTAAATTCCACTGAGCGCTACATTTAAAATCCAGGAAGACACTCTTGTCATCACATTAGTTTGGCTTCAAGTATAGGCTAGAGCAGGGGTCCCCAAACTACGGCCCGCGGGCCACTTCCGGCCCGCCAAGGGCACTTATCCAGCCCACAGAGGAGGAGTGCCCCCCCCCCCACACAGTGCCCTTCCCTTGGTTGGCTCATGCTATCCGTCAGGCCCGATGGGCAGCGTGAGCCAGCCAAGGGCAGCGTGCTTTACGCACGAGTAGGCTGCGCGGGGCTGCTCCTCCCTTGGCAGGCTCATGCTGCCCATCAGGTCCGATGGGAAGCGTGAGCCAGCCAAGGGAGGCTGCCCCAGCGCTCCATGCAGTCATGCAGGCCACATGACCTTGGAGGTGTCTACAAACAACACCGACTCTTCGACTTAGAAATGCAGATGAGCACCACACCCCAGAGTCAGACACGACTGGACTTCACGTCAGAGGAAAACCTTTAACTAGGAAAATTGTGGAAGATCCAGGGTGGGAGAAAGAACTCTTGTCTGTCGGAGGTAGGTATGAATGTTTCAAGTGGCCACCTTGATATTACCATTTCATAGCCTGACAGTTTTTAGGGAGAATCCTTTGGTGAAAGGGGATTAGCCCCACTTACCTCTCCGAACGCATCTCCACCTACGAACCGACGAGGACCTTAAGATCGTCCGGGGAGGCCCTGCTCTCGGTCCCGCCGGCGTCACAAGCGCGGTTGGCGGGGACGAGAGACAGGGCCTTCTCGGTGGTGGCCCCTCGGCTATGGAATGCCCTACCAGTGGACATCAGGCAGGCTCCTTCGTTACTGGTGTTTCGGAGGAGGGTGAAGACGTGGCTCTATGAACAGGCATTTGGATAACTATGCAATGACAACTAACTCAGTAAGACGGCATTGGAACAAGGAACGGAAAAGGATTGTGAGAACGGGATCTGATTCTAATTGAGGCGTTGATGACTATGTGTGTTGTTTGTGTATGTGCGTCTTATATATTGTTCAGTGTTGCCATTTTTATTGTAAACCGCATTGAGTCGCCGTCTCAGGCTGATAAATGCGGTATACAAATGGAGTAAATAAATAAATAAATAAATAAATAGCTGGCCCTGATTGTTTCTTGTCTGGAGTTCCCTTGTGTTTGAGTGTTGTTCTTTATTTACAGTTATAATTTTAGAGTTTTTTTAATACTGGTAGCCAGATGTTGTTCGGACTAGAAATAGGACGATTTCCCATTCTCCGCTCCTGGAATTACTGCCTAAAGAAGGCTAGAAAGAACCCTTCCACATAGCAAAATAAGAGATGTGCAATATCTTAATGTGGTATTACTTTAACCAGCCCAAAAGTGGTTTATGAAAATCAGGAGCTTAGGTTAACTTCTATCCCTCTATATTATTATAATGCTTGACCCCAGGGACAGCAGAAGGGTTTCGTTTCCCCGATATTTTCCGTAATCTGGAGTTATAGGGCGGCACAAGCCCAGTGACGGCCCAAAGGCAACGGCGGGCTTGAGCCGAGAGAAATTCACACATTGAGAATTACAGCGGCATTAAACTTTTAATGGCCCGGGTTTCGTTCCAAAACAAGCACGACTGTAATTGGGAGAACCTTAAAACAATTAACGGTTTCTGGTATTTAAAAAAACGGCAGTAATTTTGGAGAACCGGGCCCAATAAAAACCTTTCGCCCTTTACGCTTACAGAGATGCCAGAGATTCGAAAATATTTGGGAAACGTGGTTTTTGAATGTTGCAAAACCTTACGACTCACCGGAATCAATGCAGTTGGAGATGGAGAAATTATTTTCAACAGCTATTTTTTATAAACCTATTTTAATAACTCCAATATTGAATTCTTTTCTAATATTTATATTTTGTAGGGTCACAATCTTAATGGGATAATAGGAGGAGGAAGAAGAAGAAGAGAGTTACAAGCTGGGTAGATGCGGGGAATGCCGTGGACGGAGCGTACCTGGATTTCAGGAAGGCCTTCTTTGACAAGGTCCCCCATGACCTTCTGGCAAGGAAACTAGTCCAATGTGGGTGAGGCAAAACTACGGTGAGGTGGATCTGGAATTGGTTAAATGGACGAACCCAGGGGGTGATTCTCCCCAAGGCTTCCTCTTCATCTTGGAAAGAAGTGACGAGTGGAGTGCCATCTGCAGGGTTCCGTCCTGGGCCCGGTCCTGTTCAACTTCTTTATTAATGACTTAGATGAAGGGCTAGAAGGCAGGATCATCAAGTTTTCAGATGACACCAAATTGGGAGGGAGAGCCAAGACTCTAGAGGACAGGGGCAGGATTCAAAATGATCTTGACAGATTGAAGTTCAACAAAATGAAGTTCAACAGGGACAAATGCAAGAAAAATGTAAAGAAGCGTAATCCCACCTAAATGGGATTACCAAAATTAAGTAAATATGTATGTTGATCCACC
>NW_026844478.1:34518303-34535428 GCF_025583915.1 Anolis sagrei ordinatus | reverse complement strand
GTGGGTGTGCAGGTGATTCCCTGATTGACTTAATGTCTCATTCCGAAGAAGGCAACAGTGCCAGGCACAGAACACAAAAGGTGATCATGCCACAGAGCCAGAGGGCCGGGTATCCACTCAAAAGGCTCATTTATTCACCTTTGCTTAGCCTTTGCATCTGTGGGAATCCTAGACCTCTGGACACACCTGGCCAGGTAAAGAGTGCAAAACAGCCCAACTGATAAAGGGATTGTCTATCTGTCACTCTCACACAAGAGGGATTCCATGTCTAGGCTGGGAGATCGCTAGAGGGAGGTTTACTGAGGGTAGAGGACTCTCCGTTCCCAGGGTTGGATGTACATAGAAGGGAAGGGGACCAGGGGCCTTCACCATACATTTGAGACACTAGGAATACAGCACACCCCAAAATATAATTCAATAAATTTGTGAAAGGTTTGGGGTTCCCTTGCCAGGTATCTCCTGAGGCTTTCGGGGGCTTCCAAATGGTGGAACTCTGTGCCCTGGGTCTCTCCCCGCATCCCCTTCCTCGCCTCCTGAGCACTCAGAGCCTGGCCAGGCCACGAGAGAAGGTCTCCTGGAAAGGGAGAGGCCTCTTCTCATCCAGAGGAAATCCCAGTCCTGGCCACGGAGTCTCTGGGTTTGGCATTCACTGAGATTTCACACTAACAACTATTGATATTCTGCATTTTGTAGCTGAAGGCTTTCATGGCCGGAATCTCTGTGTTGCTGTGAGTCTTCCGGGCTGCGTGGCCATGTTCCAGAAGCATTCCCGCCCACACCTCTCTATGGCAGGCATCCTCGGAGGGGTGAGGCCTGTGGGAAAGCAGGCAAATGGGGTTAATATAACTGTGGGAAGCCAGGCAGGAAGCAGCCAGGCTTTGGACCTGCAAGGCCATTCAATGGTAACGAAGGTGGTCAATGGAAACAGAGAAGAGTTCTTCTTTCTTCCTCCTGACGGCGAGCGCATCTTGTAGCCCCGCCTTTACATTAGTGTGAACTGCAGCAGGGAGTTCCGCAGTTCCTGGGCCAAGCTTTGAGGCCAGCAGATGGAATGCGCCCCAGCTGCTAGCTCCAAGACCAGGAATGCCTGCAACTCCAGGTAACTTCCCCTCTCCTTTGACTTTGTATCTTTCCCTAATAAAGTGCTTGAAACCTGAAACTTTCCGATGTAATTGATTTCTTCAATTGATCCATGGCAGTTTGACAATTTGGAGTCCAAATTACCTGGTTCGGGTTCTTCTTTTTGGTAAGATCCGAAAGAGGGGCCGCCAAATTACTAAAAGATGGGATAAATTTGCGATAGTATCCAGCCAATCCAAGGAATGCCCTAACCTGTTTTTTCGTTTTGGGCACTGGCCACTGGTGAATAACTGCCACTTTAGTAGGGTCAGGTCGAATATGACCTCCTCCCACTAAATGTCCTAAATACTTAGTAACATTGTATCCTATCTTACACTTAGAAGCCTTAATAGTTAACCCTGCTTCTCTCAACCTGCTTAACACCAGATCCAAATGTTCAAGGTGAGCTTCCCAGGAATCGCTGAAAATCCCTATATCATCGATATAGGCCACGCAAAAAGACCCCAGCCCACTTAAAACACTGTCTACTAATCTCTGAAATGTGGCTGGGCTATTTTTTAGCCCAAAAGGGAGGACAGAAAATTCAAATAACCGACTTTGGGTTCGGAAGGCGGTTTTGTGTCGATCCTGTGGTGCCATGGGCACTTGCCAGAATCCTTTAGTCAGATCTATACTACTAATAAAGTTGGCCTTCCCCATCCTTTCTAGCAGATCGTCTAAACGTGGCATAGGGTAAGTATCTGTCTGGGTTACTTTATTTAACCGCCTATAATCCACGCAAAATCTAATTGTCTTGTCTGGCTTCTGTACCAACACTATGGGTGAAGCCCAAGAGCTAACTGATGGAACAATAATACCTAGGTCCAACATTTCTTTAATCTCCTTTTCAATACACTCATTAATTCTCCCCGTGACCCTGTAGGGTGGAGATACTATGGGAGTTGCATCACCGGTGTTTATTTGATGCTGGACTCCCTGGACCTTTCCTGGCAAATCTGAAAATATGTCTTTATATTTACTCAAAACTTTCACAACCTCTCTTCTCTGTGGTTGGGACAATTCTATGTTCATTTCTACCCGATCCAAATTTTTGTACTGTTCACGATCACCCTCCCAAAAAGAAAAGGGACCGGATTCTTCCTCCGAAACAACAAAACATACATTAGCAGACCTTTCAACATAAGGCTTTAACATGTTTATATGGACTCTTCTTTCTACATTGGAATGTTCATCATAAATATCATAGTTTATTTGGTTGTGTTTTCTGATGATCTTCCAGGGTCCCGACCAATCCAATTGAAGTTTGTTGGTTTTGTTGGGAGATAAAAATAAAACTTCATCTCCGATGTTGAAGATCTTTGGTTTAGCAGTAGAATCATAATAGTCTTTTTGTCTCTGCTGAGCCGCAAGCAAATGTTCTTGTGCAATGTCCCTAGCCAGTTGCATTGTTGATTGAAGATCCTTTAAATACTCCGACACTGGAACTGGATCTGTTGCCGGACTTTCCTCCCAATATTCCTTTATCAGGTCTAATGGACCATGAGCTTTCCTTCCATATAGCAATTCAAATGGACTGTAGCCAGTACTGTCATGAGGGACGGTCCTGTAGGCGAATAACAGTTGTTGCAATTTGACGTCCCAGTCGTATGGCTTCTCTTGACTGTAAGACTTTATCATTTTGACTAAAGTCTTGTTCATATTTTCAACTAGTCCATTTGTCTGTGGATGATAAGCTGTTGAAGTCAGGTGTCTGATACCACATAACTCAAGCAATTTCGACATAAGTCTGGAAGTGAATTGGGTTCCCAAATCTGAAACCAATTCTCTAGGATAACCAGTTCTTCCCCAAATGGATAACAGTGCATTTGCAATCGTTGTTGTCTCGATGTTAGTTAGAGCTACAGCCTCTGGATATCTTGTGGCGTAGTCAATCATGGTTAAAATGTATCGGTAACCACGTCTGCTTGGTTTACAAAGAGGACCCACTATGTCAATGCCCACTCTGTAAAATGGTTCTCCAATTATTGGCATAGGGATCATAGGAGCTTTAATTTTATCCCTTCCAGTACTCAATCTTTGGCAGATGTCACAAGACTGGCAAAACTCTTTGATCTTCTGGAACACGCCAGGCCAATAAAAGTTCTTAGTGATTCTCTTTGTGGTTTTCCTCACACCCAAATGTCCACCTTGAGGGTTTTCGTGTGCCACCCTCATCAGCTGTTCTCTAAAACTTTGAGGCACTACAATTTGACTACTTGTCACTGATTCTTCTGTTGACTCCACATTCCTGGTTTTTCTATATAAAACACCATTCTTTAACACAAACTCGGAGGGCTGTTCTTTTGCCAATATTGTGGGGTTTTGAGCCAAAGCGAATAGAGGTTTAAGAGATTCATCGGCTCCTTGTTCCTGCCGAATTTCTTCAATTCCTCCCGTCTTCTTAACAAGCTCAGCAACCGTAGCGCTGGATTCCGGACTCTCCTCCCCATCCTGTTGTATGGCAAAACACATGGCTTTTTGATCATGGCTTTCGTTGTTATATTCTTCCTCTTCACACGTCATCCTCCAGCTTTCAATCTTCTTAGCCAAATCATTTCCAATTAAACATCTGTATGGTATGTCAGGACTGACTGCAAAATCCCACATACCCTTCCATCCTCCATATTCTATTGGCAAAGTCACTACTGCTGTTGGTATCGCAGGTCCTAAACCTTTTAATCTTATTTCAGAGGTAGGCCGCTGAAATTCCTGAGGTATTATTTCTGGATGCACTATACATACTTCAGAGCCTGTATCTCGAAGTCCTTTCATGTCTTTGTTGTTAATAGAAATGGTTTCTAAGTAATCTTTAGATGGGCTGCCTGACAAGATGAACAAACATTGTTTCTCTTGAGGCTCTGAATCTGAACTCTTCTTTGACACAGTATCTGGTTCTAGCCAGAGTGAACCAGAGGATTCTGGGATCGTTGGTTCCCAAGGCAAAGATGCTTCGATGCTAACAGAAAAAGGGGCCGAGGAAAAGGTTGAACGGCCAAGGCCAGATAGTGATAGTGAAAGGAATGTACTAATTGGCAAGCTGAGGGACGACCAGACACTCTTAATAATAATAACAACAACAACAACAACACTTTATTAGTACCCTGATACCATCTCCCCAAGGGACTCGGTGCGGCTTACATGAGGCCAAGCCCAAACACAACAATGCAGGCAATAATACAACAATACAAGCAATTAAAATAAAACATAAACGATAAACATATAACATTATCAATAAGACAACATACAATTAAAAATTGTGGGAAGGCCAAATGTAAAAATTAAAATTGGAAAAGTGCTGAGGCATGGACGAAAAGGCGATAGTGGCGTTTGTGGAAGACATACGAGCAGACCTAAAAGTATAAAGTGCTTTGGAGGGACAAAGTGCTATGGGATCATTATTCCGGGAAGGCACACTCGCACAACCACATCTTCAAGCTCCTCCTGAAGACCCCAGGGTTGAGGCCTGCCTGATGTCCTTAGGGAGTGAGTTCCAGAGTTGAGGGGCCACTACCGAAAAGGCCCTCTCTCTCATCCCCACCAATCGTGCCTGCGATGCTGGTGGGATCGAGAGCAGGGCCTCTCCAGATGAACGAAGAGATCGTGTGGGTTCGTATACAGAGATGCGGTCACACAGGTAGGCGGGTCCCAAACCGTTCAGGGCTTTGTAGGTAAGAACCTGCACCTTGAATTGGGTCTGGTAGATGAATGGCAGTCAGTGGAGCTCCTTGAACAGGAGGGATGACCTCTCCCTGTAAGGAGCACAAGTTAACAACCTGGCTGCCGCTCATCTAAAATTTCTGGGCCGTTTTCAAGGGCAGCCCCACGTAGAGTGCATTGCAGTAGTCCAGTCTTTGATAGGAGAAGTCAAATCAATCATCATCATACCTGGAAGGGGGCAGAAGACGGTCTGAAAGATTAAGAGAATCAGGGGGTCAGGGAGAGGTTTCCCAAGGGAAAGGGAATGCTTTTGCCATGGCTTTCTGAATAAATATAGGGCCTGTGAGTCTATACTCTTCAGTAAGTCCAACATTTGGTTTTCATGCCTGCTTCATGCTTGCTTGTTCATGCGGGGAATCATGTATAATCTTGCTTTGTATTCATGCACATGCTGAGATTTTTGTAAGCTGGTGTTTGTGATTTCAAGCTACTGCATTTAGATTATTTGATTCAAGTTGGCTCCTGTTTCTTCAAGGGACTTTTGCATTTGCCACCTTTGGAAAAGAAAGACTTTCTTCCTATGGATTTGCTTCTTGGATTTTGGGACTGATTTGTCTCCTAACTTGGATTTGGGTTATTTGCTGATTTTGTGGACATCACCTTTTCTCTATTTGAATGCTTTTTACCTTTTTGACTATTGCTATATGAACAAGTTTATTGTTAACAGAGCGTAATTGTTGCAATACTAAGATGTTGAACTTGGCACAAACTTGATGGTTACAATATGGCTTGGTAGAGATACATTCAGGCTTCTGATGTTACAATCCTTTAACTCCTTCTTCAGTGAAGTACTTTATTATTTCAGTGTTCCCTGTTGTGAATATTCACTCTGTTTGTCCTATACCGGATCAAACCACCGATCTCCAGTCTTTCACTACTGGGATCCCTAAAACCCCCTTTGTTAGATTCTTTTTAACACAAGCAATCTAACAAGGTTTCACCTTCAGCTCCCTTGCTGAAGAAATATTCACAAATGCTAAGAACTAACTGAATTTATACTGCTTCACCACACAGAGCCCTAACTGACTCCACTCCTCTTCTCAGGGTCTCATCCTCCTGACTGACTATTAACTGTTACTTTCAAACCTTTTTCTCCTTAAGCTCCGCCCACCTTCTCTTCTGCCTTGTCACCATGGCAACCTATCTCTCACAGCTAGGCCATGGCCACGCATGTAAAACATAAATACAGTTTAAACACAGTACAATAAACCCTTTATAATAAACACTTCTCTACACCTCCACTTTGGCAGGAAAAACGAAATGCAAAGACACAGAATGGGGGACGCCTGCTCGAGAGCAGTATGTGTGAAAAAGATCTTGGAGTCCTTGTGAACAACAAGTTAAACATGAGCCAACAATGTAATGTGGCGGCAAAAAAAGCCAATGGGATTTTGGCCTGCATCAATAGGAGCCTAGTGTCTAGATCTAGGGAAGTCATGCTACCCCTCTATTCCGCTTTGGTTAGACCACACCTGGAATATTGTGTCCAATTCTGGGCACCACAATTCAAGAGAGATATTGACAAGCTGGAATGTGTCCAGAGGAGGGCGACTAAAATGATCAAGGGGCTGGAGAACAAGCCCTATGAGGAGCGGCTTAAAGAGCTGGGCATGTTTAGCCTGAAGAAGAGAAGGCTGAGAGGAGATATGATAGCCATGTATAAATATGTGAGAGCACAGGGAGGAGGGAGCAAGCTTGTTTTCTGCTTCTGGAGACTAGGACACAGAACAATGGCTTCAAACTACAAGAAAGGAGATTCCACCTGAACATTAGGAAGAACTTCTTGACTGTGAGAGCTGTTCAGCAGTGGAACTCTCTGCCCCGGAGTGTGGTGGAGGCTCCTTCTTTGGAGGCTTTTAAACAGAGGCTGGATGGCCATCTGTCAGGGGTGCTTTGAATGCAATATTCCTGCTTCTTGGCAGGGGGTTGGACTGGATGGCCAAGGAGGTCTCTTCCAAGTCTTTGATTCTATGAACACATCAAAAACAACAAGCAATAATAAAATAACAAGCAATAAACAAAATAAACAATACAATACAATATTAGCACCCCAATCCTGACCTTTAGCCCTGGCCTTTGGGGCTGAGGCCAAAACTGGTTCTGGTTTGCCAAACTGGGGCAGAATTCCTACCTTTTACGGGAATGTGAGAACTTTTAGGAATACTTTTTTTAAAAAAACAAAGAAAGTCATTTCTCCCCACTGAGAAAGTATTTTACGAGAAAAGCACGACTGTGGACCATTGACTCCATCTGGAGGTTTATGCTCTCTCTTCCAATAAATAGCCTGTGCGAAAGTGCGTCTCACGGGCGATTCGGCTTTGCAATGCAACCTCTGAGCATCTCACCTCCTTGTTTATCAACCACGGAAAAGACACCCATTGAAGTCGAACATGACACCCCCTCCCCCCAATTAAAAGATAGTAACTTATAGTTTTGCTAAGGACAAGGACACCAGGCTGGATAATAAGGGTTAAGCCTTGGTCAATTTGCCAAGACACTAACAACAACAAGGACCCTTCCCATGTTAGATAGTGTGTACATTTAATCAAGGTTTTATGCCCTATGCTTCATATATAGCCAAACTTCCTCCCTCTTTCTTTCCTTCCTTCCCTCTTTCCTTCCTTTCCTCTATTTCTTTCCCTTCCTATTTCTCTTCTTCTTTCTTCCATCTCTACCTGTTTCTTTCCCCCCTTCTTTGCTCTTTGGTTGCATCCTTCCTTCTCTCCTTCCTTCCTTCCTGGCCTTTTTAGGACTCGCCAGCCCCTTGGACATTTCCTGAATTTCCATAATCCACTCAAGAATGCATTGTATTCCCTTGTCCTGCCTCCCTCTCTCCTGATTTGCTGAAGCACCTAGGCAGCAGAAGCCCTCTGGTTGGCCCAGGCATGCAGCAGAAGCCTTGTGATTGGCCCAGGCGCTCGGGAGGCAGCCAAACCTCCTCCCAGCTGTTGAATCTCCAGCCAATCACCTTCAAGCCAGGCGGAGAGCAGGGAGCAGGAGATTCAAACCAGACAACTCTGTTTTTCTATAAAAATGGCTTTTATTTGTACTCATGCATGCTTAGCTTGGCGAAATATTGCTGCTCTGCATCCTTTTCAGCTGAATCGCAATAAAATCATCTCGCTCTTTCATTCCTTCTCTCCTTCTTTCCCTCTCTTTTTCCTTTCACTTTTTTATTTCCTTCTCTCCTTCCTTGCTTCTCTATCTTTCTTTCTTTCCTTTCTTCTTTCCCTCCCTCCTTGTCTCCTTCCTTCCTTCCCCCTTTCCCTCCTTCATTCCTTCCCTCTTTCCCTCACTACTTTTTGGCTTTCTCTTCCATTTAATTTGTATTATATATATATAATAGTAACATATTATATAGTAATCTATATAACAATATATAAAATATTGTATTTATATCTTACATAGAAAGAAGGAAAGGAAGAAGGAAGGAAGGAGGGAAAGAAGGGAAGGAAAAGAAAGAAGGAGGGACTGGAAGGAAGGAAGGAAGGAAGGAAGGAAGGAGAAGGAAGGAGGGAAAGAAGGAGGGGAGGGGAGAAGGGAAGAAATGAGAGAAGAAGGGAAAGAGAAGGAAGGAAGAGGAGGAAGGAGGAAAGGAAGGAAGGGAAGGAGGGAAAGAAGGAAAGGAAGGAGAAGGAAGGAGGGAGGGACAGGAAGGAAGGAGGAGGGGAGGAAAGGAAGGGGAAGGAAGGAAGAAAAGGAAAGAAAGGGAGGGAGGGCGGGTGGGAAATTTGAAATGTTTTTCTGTATTTTGCCTATAAAAATGCCTGTAAACTCTGTGTTGGTATGCTTGTAGTGGAAATATTAGGCTTGGGCGGTTTCGTTTGTTAATTTCGTAATTCGTTATTAATTCGTATTTAAATTAGCTTACGATCCAATATTGAGCCATGCAGGAATAGTGTGAGGAGTAAATTAGATTCGAAACAATTTTTTTCAATTTATTTCGTAATTATTTCGTAATCGTTTCGTAATTACTTCGTAATTATTTCGTAATTATTTTCGCATGTCTGGTGCAAGTTTTATAGTTGTTGTTTGTTTTATCACACCAACAGTCAACAACAGAGGGAGAGGGAAGCTTCAGAAGTTCCCCCGTCCCATTTGGAGGTTTTTTTAGCATATTGCGCAATCGCGTCCGCCATTAACGAATCGATTCGTAATTTTACGAAATTTCGTAAATTTCGAAATTTTTAAAAGGAAAATTTCGGAATTCTTTAAAAAAACGAAACGCAAGGGCCCCTTAAAAACGAAATGAGTTTAGAAACAATTTTTTCCGTGGTTACCCAGGCCTAGGAAATATCCCTTCAATTGCATCCGATCTCAGCTGAATTGCTAATAAAGAGCCTCGGTCGCCATCTTCTTCCGCTTTGGTGAGGATTTATTATTCTTAATATTTTTTGCGCTGCTGGAATTGGCTTCTCTGCCCTCACCAAGATCCAAGGGCCCTCTTTGGTGCGGTCCTCGGGATCTCCTCGGCTGGGGAGATCCTCCTGAATGTTTTTATGTTGAATATTTTTATATTGTGTAAATGCTATTTTAGACTGTAAGTCGCTCGGAGCACTTTGGTGGAGAGCGACAAATTAAGAAATAAAGTGAAGTGAAGTGAAGAAGAAGAGAGGGAGGGAGCCTCGTCGTTCCCTGCAGACTCGGGCAAAAGCAAACTGCAGTGGCGTGCCTCTTCTTGTCCTTCCTCACAAAAAAACTTCAGCCATCTTTACCGCCCTTTGATTTTCAATCTGTGCAACATTGGAAGGGAATGCAATTTTACCCAGCATGTGACTCAGATAAGCATCCTTGCAGCATCCAAACACCATGGGATTCAAACCCACCCAGCCTATTGCAAGGCGCACTGAGAGGAGCCATAGATCAGGACCTGCTCAGGGCCCTTCAACCTCAGCAAGATGGAGTGGATGAGGGATTGGAGGACATCCAACCCCAAATTGGGAAAGAAGTCGTCCAGGAATACCTGGCCGCTCTTAATGAGTTCAAGTCCCCAGGGCCAGATCAACTACACCCAGAGTATTGAAGGAACTAGCGGAAGTCATTTCGGAACCATTGGCAACCATCTTTGAGAGTTCTTGGAGAACGGGAGAAGTTCCAGCAGATTGGAGGAGGGCCAATGTGGTCCCACTCTTCAAGAAGGGAAAAAAGGATGACCCAAACAATGACCAATGTCCGGTCAGCTTCACGTTGATACCAGGCAAGATTCAGGAAAAGATTGTTAAGGAAGTGGTCTGCAAACACTTAGAAACAAAGGTGGTCATCGCTAAGAGTCAACATGGATTTATCAAAAACAAGTCATGCCAGACTTATCTGATCTCTTTCTTCGATAGAGCTACAAGCTGGGTAGATGCGGGGAATGCCGTGGATGTAGCGTACCTGGATTTCAGGAAGGCCTTCTTTGACAAGGTCTCCCACGACCTTCTGGCAAGGAAACTAGTCCAATGTGGGCGAGGCAAAACTACGGTGAGGTGGATCTGGAATTGGTTAAGTGGACGAACACAGAGAGTGCTCACTAATGCTTCCTCTTCATCTTGGAAAGAAGTGACAAGTGGAGTGCCGCAGGGTTCCGTCCTGGGCCCGGTCCTGTTCAACATCTTTATTAATGACTTAGATGAAGGGCTAGAAGGCATAATCATCAAGTTTGCAGACGACACCAAATTGGGAGGGATAGCCAATAGTCCAGAGGACAGGAGCAGAATTCAAAACGATCTTGACAGATTAGAGAGATGGGCCAAAACTAACAAAATGAAGTTCAACAGTGACAAATGCAAGATACTCCACTTTGGCAGAAAAAATGAAATGCAAAGATACAGAATGGGGACGCCTGGCTCGAGAGCAGTACGTGTGAAAAGATCTTGGAGTCCTCGTGGATAACAAGTTAAACATGAGCCAACAATGTGATGTGGCGGCAAAAAAAGCCAATGGGATTTTGGCCTGCATCAATAGGAGTCTAGTGTCTAGGGAAGTAATGCTACCCCTCTATTCTGCTTGGTTAGACCACACCTGGAATATTGTGTCCAATTCTGGGCACCACAATTCAAGAGAGATATTGGCAAGCTGGAATGTGTCCAGAGGAGGGCGACTAAAATGATCAAGGGTCTGGAGAACAAGCCCTATGAGGAGCGGCTTAGGAGCTGGGCATGTTTAGCCTGAAGAAGAGAAGGCTGAGGAGATATGATAGCCATGTATAAATATGTGAGAGTCATAGGGAGGAGGGAGCAAGCTGTTTTCTGCTGCCCTGGAGACTAGGACACAATGGAGCAATGGCTTCGAAGTACAGGAAAGGAGATTCCACTTGAACATGAGGAAGAACTTCCTGACTGGGAGAGAGAGCTGTTCAACAGTGGAACTCTCTGCCCGGAGTGTGGTGGAGGCTCCTTCTTTGGAAGCTTTTAAACAGAGGCTGGATGGCCATCTGTCAGGGTGATTTGAATGCAATATTCCTGCTTCTTGGCAGAATGGGGTTGGACTGGATGGCCCAGGAGGTCTCTTCCAACTCTTTGATTCTAGGATTCTATGATTCTTTTCGGCAGGCGCTCACACGCTTTCGCCCAGCGAATTCGTCAAGAGCCAGGGCCCTGCCAAGCCCAACAGATTAGAACGGATCTGGCATGTTTACGCTCCACCATCGAGAGACATGACAAGCCAGAAAACATTCAACACGGTGCAGGGAAATGCTCCGAAGGTGAGATCATTCCTGTCTCTGATCGGCCTTGAACTTTCTATCAGGCTCTGGTGCAGAGAGAATGATTGCACGCGCGTGCACACACACATATATTATATACACACAATAAAAGTGAAAATGTGTGTATGTGGCGGAGGTGTCCACTTACACAGACAGCCTTCCACCTCCACAAACAGCTATAACCCACAGGGCTGAAGAGCCACCAAAGCACAACAAACATGTCTCCCAAACCCTGACAGTGTCCTCCCCAAACACCACACTGCCTACCACCTTAATTAACATTTGTTTACCTGGCAGTGCCTGGAGCAATCTTTTGTTGAGAGGCGATTAGATGTCCTTGTTTGTTTCCTCTCTGTTGTGTTGCTGTTGCAATTTTAGAGTTTTTTTTAATACTGGTTGCCAGATTTTGTTCATTTTCATGGTTTCCTCCTTTCTGTTGAAATTGTCCACATGCTTGTGGATTTCAATGGCTTCTCTGTGTAGCCTGACATGGTGGTTGTGAGAGTGGTCCAGCACTTCTGTGCTCTCAAATAATATGCTGTGTCCAATCTGGCTACCAGTATTAAAAAACTCTAAAATTAGAACAGCACAACAACAGAGAGGAAACAAACAAGGACATCTAATTACCTCTCAACAAAAGATTGCTCCAGGCACTGCCAGGCAATCAAATGCTAATCAAGGTGATCATAGAATCATAGAATAATAGAATCATAGAATCCAAGAGTTGGAAGAGACCTCCTGGGCCATCCAGTCCAACCCCATTCTGCCAAGAAGCAGGAATATTGCATTCAAATCACCCCTGACAAATGGCCATCCAGCCTCTGTTTAAAAGCTTCCAAAGAAGGAGCCTCCACCACACTCCGGGGCAGAGAGTTCCACTGCTGAATGGCTCTCACAGTCAGGAAGTTCTTCCTCATGTTCAGATGGAATCTCCTTTCTTGTAGTTTGAAGCCATTGTTCCGCGTCATAGTCTCCAAGGAAGCAGAAAACAAGCTTGCTCCCTCCTCCCTGTGGCTTCCTCTCACATATTTATACATGGCTATCATATCTCCTCTCAGCCTTCTCTTCTTCAGGCTAAACATGCCCAGCTCCTTAAGCCGCTCCTCATAGGGCTTGTTCTCCAGACCCTTGATCATTTTAGTCGCCCTCCTCTGGACACATTCCAGCTTGTCAATATCTCTCTTGAATTGTGGTGCCCAGAATTGGGCACAATATTCCAGATGTGGTCTAACCAAAGCAGAATAGAGGGGTAGCATTACTTCCTTAGATCTAGACACTATGCTCCTATTGATCAGTTGAAACATTCACACCTAGCTCCAGCAGACAAGAGTCCTTTGTCCCACCCTGATCATTCCACAGATATATAAACCCTTTTCCTAGTTCCAACAGATCTCACTACCTCTGAGGATGCTTGCCATAGATGCAGGCGAAACGTCAGGAGAGAATGCCTCTAGAACATGGCCATATAGCCGAAAAAACCTACAACAACCCAGTGATTCCAGCCATGAAAGCCTTCGACAATACATCTGTCAGTTTTGTAATGTCAGTTATAAATTATAACACTCAATTAATAATAATAATAATAATAATAATAATAATAATAATAATAATGTTCTGGGACAGCCGCACCAGGAGCTCCAGCTTATCTTGCTATTTGTTGATTGCTGCATGTATTTTAAAGTTCTATGCCTTTGCAGTTAGATGGCTTTCCTTACTTTGCAGCTATTGGGTCAATTGCTTGTCAATTATTATTAGGTTCCCAATCTGTACAATGACCAAGTAGCAATAGTAAGAACAGACCATGGAACAACAGACTGGTTCAAGATTAGGAAAAGCGTACGGCAAGGCTGTCTACTCTCACTCTCCCTACTCAACTTGTATGCAGAACACATCATGCGATGTGCGGGGCTTGACGAATGCAAGGCTGGGGTGAAAATGGCTGGAAGAAACATTAACAACCTCAGATATGCAGATGACACCACTCTGATGGCCGAAAGCGAGGAGGAGCTGAGGAGCCTTCTAATCAAGGTGAAAGAAGAAAGCGCAAAAGCCGGGTTGCAGCTAAACATCAAAAAAAACCAAGATTATGGCAACAAGAATGATTGACAACTGGGAAATAGAGGGAGAAAATGTGGAGGCCGTGACAGACTTTGTATTTCTAGGTGCAAAGATTACTGCAGATGCAGACTGTGGCCAGGAAATCAGAAGACGCTTCCTTCTTGGGAGGAGAGCAATGTCCAGTCTCGATAAAATAGTAAAGAGTAGAGACATCAGACTGGCAACCAAGATCCATTGCCTAGTCACAGCCATGGTATTCCCTGTAGTCACCTACGGATGTGAGAGCTGGACCTTCGGGAAGGCTGAGCGAAGGAAGAGAGATGCTTTTGAGCTGTGGTGTTGGAGGAAAGTGCTGAGAGTGCCTTGGACTGCGAGAAGATCCAACCAGTCCATCCTCCAGGAAATAAAGCCCGGCTGCTCACTGGAGGGAAGGATACTAGAGACAAAGTGGAAGTCCTTTGGCCACATCATGAGGAGACAGGAAAGCCTAGAGAAGACAATTATGCTGGGGAAGGGGGAAGGCAAAAGGAAGAGGGGCCGACCAAGGGCAAGATGGATGGATGGCATCCTTGAAGTGACTGGACTGACCTTGAAGGAGCTGGGGGTGGTGACGGCCGACAGGGAGCTCTGGCGTGGGCTGGTCCATGAGGTCACGAAGAGTTGGAGACGACTGAACGAATGAACAACAACAAAGTTCCCCTTTTTGGGCTTTGGAGGGAAGTGAGCCATTTTGTTAGTTAGTCTCAGCCAGGTCAGCCAATGTATAGGATGTGTGTAACTTCACCTGTACAAAGGCTTCAACCTTTAAGAATCTCCAGGGAAAGAATGCCAGGGAAGCATTCCCACAGCTTTAAGCAATACACTAAGACACAATAAAACTGGGCCAGGCCAGAGTAATGGGTACAGGATTAAAAGTGCTGATGTGACAGGAGGTATAAAAGGCATTATAGGGCAAGTGCAGTGTGCGGTGTGCAGCAATCTTAGTTTTAATAAAGTGCTTCTGGGACTTGTTATTGTAGTTTTCCTATTCTGGAAAGGCACATCGGAACAGCCAGGTCTTCAAGTTCTTTCTGAAGACTGCCAGTGTAGGGGCCTGTCTAAGATCTTTGGGGAGGGTGTTCCAGAGTCGGGGGGCCACCACAGAAAAGGCCCTGTTCTCGTGTCCCCACCAAATGCACGTGCGACGCAGGCGGGATCACGAGCAGGGCCTCTCCAGATGACCGAAGAGAGCGCGTGGGTTCGTATACGGCGATACGGTCACGCAGGTAGGCTGGTCCCAAACCGTTCAGGGCTTTGTAGGTAAGCACCTGCACCTTGAATTGGGCTCGGAAAATAAACGGCAGCCAGTGGAGCTCCTTGAACAGGAGGGTTGACCTCTCTCTGTAGAGAGCCCCAGATAACATCCTGGCTGCTGCTCGTTGGACCAGTTGGAACTTCCGAGCCGTTTTCAAGGGCAGCCCCACGTAGAGCGCATTGCAGTAGTCCAATCTGGAGGTAACCAAGGCATGGACCACCCCGGCCAGATCAGCCTTTGCGAGGTACGGTCGCAGTTGGTGCACGAGTCTCAATTGTGCAAAAGCCCTCCCAGACACCGCCGACGCCTGAGCCTCAAGCGAAAGCGATGAATCCAAGAGGACTCCCAAACTGCGGACCTGCGACTTCAGGGGGAGTGTAACCCCGTCCAACACAGGTTGCCACCCTATACCCCGATCCGGTTTACGATCGACCAGAAGGACCTCTGTCTTGTCGGGATTGATCTTCAGCTTGTTCCTCCTCATCCAGATAGACACAGCGGCCAGGCACTCGTCCAGCACTCGAGGATCTTCCTTGGAGTTAGGTGGAAAATAGTAGTAGAGTTGTGCGTCATCTGCATAGAGATGGCACCCAACTCCAAAACTCCAGATGACCTCTCCCAGCAGTTTCATGTAGATGTTAAAAAGCATGGGAGACAGAATGGAGCCTTGCGGGACCCCACAGGTCAAAGGCCAGGGGTCCGAGCAGGCGTCTCCCAGCTTCACCATCTGGGATCGATCCTACAGGAAGGACTGGAGCCATGCCAGAACCGTGCCTCCAAGACCCATCCCGGAGAGTCATCCCAGAAGGATACCATGATCGATGGTATCCAAAAAGTCATTGGCACACTGGGTGCCATGCCAAAAGATGTCAGCCGGCATTTGGGAACAATAAAGATCGACAAAATCACGATCTGTCAACTGCAAAAGGCCACCTGAGTTGGATCTGCACACATCATTTGAAAATACATCACAGTCCTAGACACTTAGGAAATCCAGTATATAGATCTCGTTTGCTGTGACATACTGTGCTTTTGTGTCAGTATTATTATTATTATTATTATTATTATTATTATTATAACTTTATTTGTACCCCGCTAGCATCTCCCAAGGGACTCGATGCGGCTTACACAGGCCGAGGCCTCAGAACACAATACAACAATACAATACATAAAGCAAATTAAAACAGTTAAGCAGAGTAAACAAAAACAGTAACAATACATCGAACAATTATTAAAACTGGGCCGGCCAGAGTAGTGGGTACAGGATTAAAAGTGCTGATATTGCGGGAGGAATATAGGATTATAAAATAAGTGCAGTGTGCGGTGTACAGTGATCGTGGTTCTACTAAACTGCATCTGGGACTTGGTGTTGAGGTTCCTAATCTGAAAAGGCACATCGGAACAGCCAGGTTTTCAAGTTCTTCCTGAAGACTGCCAATGTAGGGGCCTGTCTAAGATCTTTTGGGAGGGCGTTCCAAAGTCGGGGGGCCACCACAGAAAAGGCTCTGTCTTGCGTCCTCACCAAGCGCACTTGCGACGCAGGCGGGATCACGAGCAGGGCCTCTCCGGATGACCGGAGTGAACGTGTGGGCTCATAGATGGAGATGCGGTCACGCAGGTAGGATGGTCCCAGGCCTACCTACCTTCAGGGCTTTGTAGGTAAGCACCTGCACCTTAAATTGGGCTCGGAAAACAAACGGCAGCCAGTGGAGCTCCTTGAACAGGAGGGTTGACCTCTCTCTGTAATGAGCCCCGGTTAACATCCTGGCTGCTGCCCGTTGGACCAGTTGGAATTTCCGAGCCATTTTCAAGGGCAGCCCCACGTAGAGCGCATTGCAGTAATCCAGTCTAGAGGTGACCAAGGCATGGACCACCCCGGCCAGATCAGCCTTCGTGAGGTACGGTCGCAGCTGGCGCACAAGTCTCAGTTGTGCAAAAGCTCTCCCAGACACCACCGACGCCTGAGCCTCAAGCGTGAGCGATGAGTCCAAGAGGACTCCCAAACTGCGGACCTGTGGCTTCAGGGGGAGTGTAACCCCGTCCAGCACAGGTTGCCACCCTATACCCTAGTCTGGTTTACGATCGACCAGGAGGACCTCAGTCTTGTCGGGATTAATCTTCAGCTTGTTCCTCCTCATCCAGACAGACACAGCGGTCAGGCACTCGTCCAGCACCCGAGGGTAGGGCTGGGTGGTTTCGTTTCGTTAATTCGTAATTCGTTAATAATTCGTTAATTTTTTCAATTACAAAAC
>NW_026844478.1:34362808-34518203 GCF_025583915.1 Anolis sagrei ordinatus | reverse complement strand
ATCGAAACAAAAAAGCCCCCCAAATACAAATCGATTTTAGAAACAAATTTTTCCGTTGTTACCCAGGCCTACCCGAGGGGCCTCCTTGGAATTAGGTGGAAAAGAGTAGTAGAGTTGTGTGTCATCTGCATAGAGATGGCACCTAACTCCAAAACTCCGGATGACCTCTCCCAGCGGTTTCATGTAGATGTTAAAAAGAATGGGAGACAGAATGGAGCCTTGCGGGACCCCACAGGTCAACGGCCTTAAAGATTAAAGAACTCCAGCTGGAGAACATCCACTGCCTTGCTGGTAGGTCCACTCGGCGTCCGAGAAGCAGTTCGGCCCGGTAGCGGAGCACGCATCAGCAAGGGTTGGATTTTAGTCAGCCTGGGAGAAGTTAAAAAGGGGGAATTTTCCTTTAAAGAAAAGTTATTGAAGATAATGCCTGTCCCCTGTGGACACGATTGAGAGAACCAATACTTTATCAAGAAAGCCTTACAGTTCCTGTTTGATTTCATTAATAAAAGACTTTGTTGTATTTCTCAAGCCATCTGAAGATTCTTTTGTAGAGGAAGCCCCTGAGAACTTCTCCTTGGGCCCCCAGCTTCCCGCTGGGCAAAGGTTACACATCCTATTCTTAAAGTCAACTAACTACAGGACCAGTGGCGACAGAACAAATAATAATAATAATAATAATAATAATAATAATAATAATAATAATAATAAGTAGGTTCTTGTGGGTTTTTTCGGGCTATAGGGCCATGTTCTAGAGGCATTTCTCCTGACGTTTCGCCTGCATCTATGGCAAGCATCCTCAGAGGTAGTGAGGTCTGTTGGAATTAGGACAATGGGTTTATATATCTGAGGAATGGCTGGGGTGGGGTAAGGAGCTCTTCCCTGCTGGAGCTAGGTGTGAATGTTTCAACTGACCACCTTCATTAGCATTTGAAGGCCTGGCTGAGCCTGGGAAAAATCCCTTGCTGAGAGGTGTTAAGATGTGCCTGGTTGTTTCCTCTCTGCTGTTTTTGCTGTTGTAATTTTAGAGTTTTTTAATACTGGTAGCCAGATTTTGTTCATTTTCATGGTCTCTTCCTTTCTGTTGAAATTGTCCACATGCTTGTGGATTTCAATGGCTTCTCTGTGTAGTCTGACATGGTGGTTGTGAGAGTGGTCCAACATTTCTGTGTTCTCAAATAATATGCTGTGTCCAGGCTGGTTCATCAGGTGCTCTGCTATGGCTGACTTCTCTGGTTGAAGTAGTCTGCAGTGCCTTTCACGTTCCTTGATTCGTGTTGGGCAATGCTGCGTTTGGTGGTCCCTATGTAGACTTGTCCACAGCTGCATGGTATACGGTAGACTCCTGCAGAGGTGAGAGGATCCCTCTTGTCCTTTGCTGAACGTAGCATTTGTTGGATTTTCTTGGTGGGTTTGTAGATAGTTTGTATGTTGTGTTTCCTCATCAGCTTCCCTATGCGGTCAGTGGTTCCCTTGATGTATGGCAAGAACACTTTTCCTCTGGGTGGATCTTTATCTTGACTCTCGTGGCTTGTTCTTGGTCTTGCAGCTCTTCTGATGTCTGAGGTGGAGTCTCCATTGGCCTGGAGAGCCCAGTTGAGGTGGTTCAGTTCATCTTGGAGGAGGTGGGCTTCGCAGAAGAGCTGCAAGACCAAGAACAAGCCACGAGAGTCAAGACCAAGATCCACCCAGAGGAAATGTGTTCTTGCCAGATATCAAGGGAACCACTGACCGCATAGGGAAGCTGATGAGGAAACACAACATACAAACTATCTACAGACCCACCAAGAAAATCCAACAAATGCTACGTTCAGCAAAGGACAAGAGGGATCCTCTCACCTCTGCAGGAGTCTACCGTATACCATGCAGCTGTGGACAAGTCCACATAGGGAACACCAAACGCAGCATTGCCCAAACACGAATCAAGGAACATGAAAGGCACTGCAAACCACTTCAACCAGAGAAGTCAGCCATAGCAGAGCACCTGATGAACCAACCTGGACACAGCATTTTATTTGAGAACACAGAAATGCTGGACCACTCTCACAACCACCATGTCAGACTACACAGAGAAGCCATTGAAATCCACAAGCATGTGGACAATTTCAAAAGAAAAGAGAAAGACTATGAAAATGAACAAAATCTGGCTACCAGTATTAAAAACTCTAAAATTACAACAGCAAAACAGCAGAGAGGAAACAACCAGGCACATCTTATCACCTCTCAACAAAAGATTTTCCCAGGCTCAGCCAGGCCTTCAAATGCTAATGAAGGTGGTCAGTTGAAACATTCACACCTAGCTCCAGCAGAGAAGAGCTCCTTGCCCCACCCCAGCCATTCCACAGATATATAAACCCATTGTCCTAATTCCAACAGACCTCACTACCTCTGAGGATGCTTGTCATAGATGCAGGCGAAGCATCAGGAGAGAATGCCTCTAGAACATGGCCATATAGCCCGAAAAAACCCACAAGAACCTAGTGATTCCAGCCATGAAAGCCTTCGACAATACAATAATAATAAGGCCGTTTTTTCTGGGTTCTTGGTGGACACAAGCATCCTTTTGGACCCGCTCTGCTGAATGAAACTCTGCGTCCAATCCCCCCAAAGCTGCAAATCCATCACCTCAGGTTTATCCTCAAGGTCTATGTGTTGTTCTTTGGGATACTTTCCTTGTGAGAACATGCGGCTGCCCTATTAGAGCAGACAAAGGCCTCCATAAACATTTATGGATGGGTGGTATTTCTCCTGGACCGGAACGTGAAAACATTTGGCCTCGAACCGCTTGAGTTTTATGCTCTGCAAATCAGACCCACAACATTTCTGGAGCCATATGGTAGCAGCTCGGTCTTGGCCAACACCTGGGTTTGACTAGCAGCCGATGCCAAGGGAATAATTCCATCCCCCCAAATACCCACACGATTGACGATTTTCCCTTGTTTTCTCCCCTCTCCCTTTTCGTCTTTGTTTTATTCTGGAGGCACCCATTAGAACAGTGTTTCTCAACCTGGGGGTCGGGACCCCTGGGGGGGGGGGGTCGCGAGGGGGTGTCAGAGGGGTCACCAACGACCATCAGAAAACACAGTATTGTCTGTTGGTCATGGGGGTTTTGTGTGGGAAGTTTGACCCAATCCTATCATTAGTGGGGTCCAGAATGCTCTTGGGTTATAGGTGAACTATAAATCCCATAACTATAACTCCCAAATGTCAAGGTCTGTTTTCCCCAAACTCCACCAGTGTTCACATTTGGGCATATTGAGTATTCTTGCCAAGTTTGGTCAAGATGCATCATTGTTTGCACAGTGCTCTCTGGATGTAGGTGAACTGCAACTCCAAAACTCAAGGTCAATGCCCACCAAACCCTTCCAGTGTTTTCGATTAGTCATGAGAGTTCTGTGTGCCAAGTTTGGTTTAATTCCATCATTGGTGGAGTTCATAATGCTCTTTGATTGTTAGGTGAACTATAAATCCCAGCAACTACAACTCCCAAATGTCAAGGTCTATTTTCTCCAAACTCCACCAGTGTTCGCATTTGGGCATATTGAGATTCGTGCCAGGTTTGGCCCATATCCATCATTGGGTGAGTCTACAGTGCTCTCCGGATCTAGGTGGACTACAACTCCAAAATTCAAGGTCCATGCCCACCAAACCCTTCCAATATTTTACTGCTGGTCATGGGAATTCTGTGTGTCAAGTTTGGTTCAGTTCCATCATTGGTGGAGTTGAGAATGCTCTTTGATTGTAGGTTAACTACAAATCCCAGCAACTACAACTCCCAAATGACAAAAACAATCCCCCTCAACCCCATTTGGGTGAATTGGGCATTTGTGCCAAATTTGGTTCAGTGAATGAAAATACATCCTGCATATCTGATATTTACATTACGATTCATAACAATAGCAAAATTACAGTTACGAATTAGCAATTAAAATAATTTTATGGTTGGGGGTCACCACAACATGGGGAACTGTATTAAGGGGTCGCAGCATTCGGAAGGTTGAGAAACACTGCATTAGAAAGACAAGAGCGTTTTCTGGAGAGCGCAAGGCTGCGAGGCAGAGAGCAGAACTTTCCATGAATTCCTGCTGATCCTGGACCCAAAGAAATATTGATTCAGGACAAATATAGTCTGCAGCTGGGCTCGGCCGCTGTCCGCCGGTCGCTGTTCGGCCAAAGCAAACGGCGCGGACATCAAAACAAATGCCATTGGGCACAAGAGGATAATGCAGAAAAGAACCACGCGGTTTTTTAAAATTAGCTTTTTATTGAATATTATCATAAGTGAGTAAAGAATGGAACATCGAAAGAGTGAGAACAATTTTTGGATAGGAAAGTTTGGAAAAAAATTAAGAAAGAGGGTAATTAGAAGAATAAAAAATATTAGGCTTGGGCGGTTTCATTCGTTAATTTCGTAATTCGTTATTAATTCGTATTTAAATTAGCTTACGATCCAATATTGAGCCATGCAGGAATAGTGTGAGGAGTAAATTAGATTCGAAACAATTTTTTCAATTTATTTCGTAATTATTTTGTAATTATTTCGTAATTATTTTGTAATTATTTTCGCATGTCTTGTGCAAGTTTTATAGTTGTTTGTTTTATCACACCAACAGTCAACAACAGAGGGAGAGGGAAGCTTCAGAAGTTCCCCCTGTCCCATTTGGAGGTTTTTTTAGCATATGGCGCAATCGCGTCCGCCATTAACGAATCGATTCATAATTATACGAAATTTCGTATATTTCGAAATTTTTTAAAGGAAAATTTCGTAATAATTAAAAAAAACCGAAACGCAAGGGCCCCCTAAAAACAAAACGAGTTTAGAACCAAATTTTTTCGTGGTTACCCAAGCCTAAAAAATATATTGTAGACAGAGGCGGCCCTAGGTAATTTTCAATGATAAACAAACAGTATTTTGGCGCACACACACCCAACCAATCATCGATATATATATTCTGTTTGTCATGGGAGTTCTGTGTGCCATATTTGGTTCAATTCCATCATTGGTGGAGTTCAGAATGCTCTTTGATTTTAGGTGAACTATATATCCCAGTAACTACAACTCGCATATGTCAAGGTCTATTTTCCCCCAAGAGCGCCTCAAGAGCGCCCCTGGGCAAAATCAACTGTACTGCGAATGCTTACTTTGCATAATGGGTTGAGCCACCCCGGATTGTAGATCAGTGTTTCTCAACCTGGGGGTTGGGACCCCTCGGAGGGTCACGAGGAAGTGTCAGAGGGGTCGCCAAAAACCATCAAAAAACACAGTATTTTCTATTGGTCACACAAGTTCTGAGTGAGAAGTTTGGCCCAAATCTCTCCCTGGTGGGACTCAGAATGCTATTTGATTGTAGGTGAACTATATATCCCAGCAACTACAAATTCAAGATCAATTTCCATCAGACCCTTCCAGTATTTTGTATGTGTCAATGGAGTTCTGTGTGCCAAGTTTGGTTCAATTCCATCGCTGGTGGAGTTCAAAATGCTCTTTGATTGTAGGTGAACTATAAATCCCAGCAACTACAATTCCCAAATGTCAAGGTCTATTTTCCCCAAACTCCACCAGCGTTCACATTTCCACATATTGAGTATCCATGCCAAGTTTGGTCCAGATCTATCATTGTGTGAGTCCACAGTGCTCTCTGGATGTAGGTGAACTACAACTCCCAGACTCAAGATCAATTTCCACCAGACCCTTCCAGTACTTTCTATGTGTCAGTGGGGTTCTGTGTGCCAAGTTTGGTTCAATTCCATCATTGGTGGAGTTCAGAATGCTCTTTGATTGTAGGTGAACTATACATCCCAGCAACTACAAATTCAAGATCAATTTCCATCAGACCCTTCCAGTATTTTCTGTGGGTCATTGGAGTTCTGTGTGCCAAGTTCGGTTCAATTCCATCATTGGTGGAGTTCAGAATGCTCTTTGTGACGGCACGAGTGGCGCCACCTATGTGTAGAACTGTTAGTTATAAGATTTAAACTGTTGTTTCATGCTTAATCCTGCATTTTTACCCTGCTTATGTATAGTTGGATTGATTGGTTATTCATAGCTGTCAATCAGTGTTGTTTGCACCAGTTGAATTACTTTCTCAAGCCCAATTGTTTGGCTCCACTTCTTCTTGGAGGAGGGGGAGTGCTTCCCTTTTCATTCTGCCATCAGAGTTTCTATCGGATGGACGTGAGTAAGAGACTTGACTCTAAAAGCCCCTGCTTAAATTACCTCTCAGGACCAATTCTAAGATTTTTTACCCTTGGGACTCATACTTTATGTCCAGATCGTCCTGGACAACATTGAGGAGACCCAAGCGCCTTCAAACCGGTTCTTTTGGCACCAGAGGAAGGTCCTGTCCCTTCAACATAGGCCATTGGACTGGGGTTGTGTTTATTACGATATTCACAGCCATTGAGGAAAGAGGAAACAGGAAAAGCTTCTCAGCTGCAAACGCCTTGGACTTCAGAGATTGTAAAGTATATTTCCTTTATCCCCGTTGAAACATCAAGCTTATGCCTGAGAAAGATAACTCATTGTGAACGATAAATACCATTTCGAGTTATCTGTTGTGTTTTGGTCTTTGGGAGTTCCAGTTTCCTATGGGAGGGCAAGAAGCAGTCCCCTGGGGAAAGATGCCACGTCCATGCCTCTTTCACTAAGTCCCCAGGCGCGACGGCACAGCCTTGGTCCTTTCACTATTGGCTGCTAATTCCCGGCGGATCTTAGAAAACTATTTCTTGATTTAAGTAGTTGACGTGCTGGCTGATACCCAAACAGGGGATGAAGTGGAGATGTCACTGCCTTGGTCCTTGTCAGGTGGTGCAATACCGGCTAAACAGTGTAATTTCCCCAGTGGTGTAGGGCACAGACACCCCGTGATAATGTGGCATGTCTCATTAAGAGCCACATCTACTGTTTTAGTGAGATGTGTTCCACACTGGGCATGCATATTCAGCAGCAGAGTAGCATAGCGCAAGGGCAGATGTCTTCACTGTGTCTGGTTGTGATCCCCAGGTTGTGCCAGTCAGCTTTCGTATGATATTGTTTCTAGCGCCCACTTTTTGCTTGATGTTCAGGCAGTGCTTCTTGTAGGTCAGAGCATGGTCCAGAGTGACTCCCAGGTATTTGGGTGCGCTGCAATGCTCCAGTGGGATTCCTTCCCAGGTAATGATCCTCAGAGCTCGGGATACCCGCAGGGACCTCCGTATCCGCGAGATGGCGGATCGCCTCCATTTTGATGGCATATTTTTCCTAGCTTAATTCTAACACTATGAATTCATTTCACTTTAGAAATGAAATGCCAGCGCTCATTTTGTGAAATGAAATGCCAGCGCTCATTTTGTAATTATTTTTGAAACAGTTTTTTTAGTCAATTGCACAGCCATACGTATCTCAACAAATTGGGGGGAAAAGGGTTGACACAGAGGTTCCACTTTTGGAGAAAACCAGGCTCGGGACTTTCTATGCTAAGCGGAGGAGGCCTGGAAGCAATTTAGAGGCAGCATGGCGAGTCACAACTATCTTGAGAAATCGAGGGAAATGGGAAGAGATGCTTCGGATGGGCTCTGCTTCTGGAGCCATTTGGATGCTTCCGCGCTGAGTGTGCTCGGAGGGCGGGCGTCCATCCGTCCAGCTGCAGGGCGAATCATGGAAAACGTAGAGACGCCCTTCCATTGCAAACCAATGGGCCCAGAAGGGTTTGGTGAGCCAGGAGTGCATCCAAAGCCCACCGTTTGGGGATGGGAATTGATGGCTCCTCCTCCTCCTCTAGCCAAGAACACAGAACAAAGTCCAATTCCTTCCTGAAGCGATGAGGACAAAGGAAACAATGCGTCACACCAAACCACAAAGGCCAAAAGAACAAAAGGGATGCTCCAATTTGGATGCTCTGGAGCAGCCACAGCTTGTTATCCATGAACTTTGACAATGCTATGTGTGCTCGTACGGCTGTACAGGAGCTCCAACTTTATTTTCTTTCTGTTATCTGTTTGCAGTCATAAGGCAGGCCTCCTGTCCATCATAATTAAGCTTTGGTTCCGCCCCTTGTTCAGGGCTCTGGGAGGGAAAGGAGCCATTTTTTGGGCAGTCTAGCATAAGGAAGCTAAACTATAGGACGTAGACCAGCTCGTCCTGTAGAAAAGCTTCTTTTCTCAAGAACATCCAGGGAAACAGAAATTCCAGGGAAAAGGTCCCAAGGGTCTGGTTGAGAGCTCACAGCCTTTCAGCCTCACAGCAATCAGAGGGAAAACAGCCCTGAAGTTTTCAAAGAATTCTCGGAGGGAGGACAGCACTACAGATCCACGGAACTCCATCTGAAATATCTACAAGCCTCGGCTGGTAGGTCTAGTCGATACCAAGATGCATTTGGAATCGGTAGTGGGACCCACACCAATGAGACATAGATAGTAACAAGCCTGGGAGAGGTTAAATAGGGTTTATTCCTACAGAGAAAGTACAGTTAATTAAAGTCCTTTGAGGACTAGACTAAGAAAGCCTTGAAGTGTTGTTTGAACCATTGAAGATTTGTTGGTTGTTCCGTAATAATGACTTTGTTGTATCATTAAAGACTCTAAAGACCATCACTTCAGAAAAATCCCTGAGAACCTCTCTTTGAGGCACCCTGGCTTCCCGCTGGGCTTAGAGTATAAGTCCTATAGAAAAGTACAGCTGTTACAGGCCCAGCACGAAACAGAACAGCGCTCTTGGGGGAAAATAGACCTTGATGTATGTGAGTTGTAGTTACTGGGATGGATAGTTCACCTACAATCAAAGAGCATTCTGAACTCCACCAATGATGGAATTGCACCAAACTTGGCACACAGAACTTCAATGACCAAACAGAAAATACTGAAAGTGTGCTGGTAGGGCTGTACCAGGAGCTCCAACTTTATTTTCTTTCTGTTATCTGTTTGCAGTCATAGGGCAGGCTGTGACATACTGTGTTTTTGTGTCAGTAAAATAATAATAATAATAATAATAATAATAATAATATGAAATCCAGAATATAGATCTCATTTGCTGTGATATACTGTGTTTTTGTGTCAGTAAAATAATAATATAATAATAATATGAAATCCAGAATATAGATCTCATTTGCTGTGACATACTGTGTTTTTGTGTCAGTAAAATAATAATAATAATAATAATAATAATAATAATAATAATTATTATTATTATTATTATACGAAATCCAGCATATAGATCTTGTTTGTTGTGACATACTGTGTTTTTGTGTCAGTAAAATAATAATATTAATAATAATAATAATAATAATAATAAGAAATCCAGCATATAGATCTCATTTGCTGTGACATACTGTGTTTTTGTGTCAAAATAATAATAATAATAATAATAATAATAATATGAAATCCAGTATATAGATCTCATTTGCTGTGACATGCTGCGTTTTTGTGTCAATAAAATAATAATAATAATAATAATAATAATAATAATAATAATAATACTATGTCTCTCTTTTATTGGGGGTGGGGGTGGTTGTGTTCAATAACAAATCTGGCCAGGGCCTGAATGGCTTCCTTCCCACAGGCTTAGGTCTGTTTCCAAAGCCGTGATGATGATTCCTTGCAAAAACCAGGCTTGTGCTGCTGGCGGCCAATGAGAAGATCTGGCTAATGCACAGAGGACGAGAAGCGCTGTTCTTGCCACTGTCGGATTAATCCGAGGCTGTTTACAAGTTTCCTGAAGTTAAGGGCCCTTGGCGTGGAGGGAATTAACTGAATTCTGCGGCTCCAACTTCCGGCGGTTCCTCTGAGGTTCCGTGTGAGTCAGGCCGCCTGGATTCCCTCTGATCCAATGCCTTTGAATCTGCAGAAAGGGCATCGGAAGGAGAAAGCCAAGGTGATGATTCTCATTTGGTCAAGAAGGGCAGGACAATTTCCACGACTCGTATTTTCCATGCAGCTTGACGGACGATGACCTCAAGCCCGGCCAAGAGGGAAATGTTTCCTATTGTGTTTTCTTTGAAGGGTTCGTTTCCAAATGTCAGCCGCAAGGCAAATGCTCCAAGTGTCAAGATTTGGACACATAAGTGCTCTTGGTCCCATCACTGAGACAAGCATGGAAGCAAGGCCTTTTTGGTGGTGGCTCCCAAACAGGGGCGGCTCACCCATTACGCAAAGTAAGCATTCGCAGTAGAGTTGGTTTTGCCCAGGGGCGCTCTTGAGGCGCTCTTGGGGGAAAATAGACCTTGACATATGCGAGTTGTAGTTACTGGGATGTATAGTTCACCTACAATCAAAGAGCATTCTGAACTCCACCAATGATGGAATTGAACCAAATATGGAATTGAACCAAACATAACTCAAATATGGCACACATACCTCCCACGACGAACAGAAAACCACTGGACTAATTGACACCAAATTTGGACACAAGACACCTAACAACCCAATGTATGTCCAGTATATTGGAGTTCTATAACAAAGGTTCAATTCCATCATTGGTGGAGTTCAGAATGCTCTTTGAGTGTAAATGAACTCTAAATCCCAGCAACTACAACTCCCAAATGACAAAATCAACTCCCCCCCCCCCCAAACCCACCAGTATTCAAATGTGGCCATATTGGGTATTTGTGCCAAATTTGGTCCAACGAATGAATATATATCCTGCATACCAAATATTTACATGATGTTTCATAACAGGAGCAAAATGACAGTTATGAAGTAGCAACGAAAATAATGTTATGGTTGGGAGTCACCACAACATGAGTGTGACAATGTGTAACTTTTATTCTTATGGTTATGTGTTGTTTAAACAGTAGTTAATAAATGGTAAGTATGTAGGATTATATTTTGTTAGAGATGGCGGCTGGTTTGGCTTGAGCTGAGTTGCCATAGCAACGGGGGCGGAGCCAACTGTCACTTCACGGGGCAGCTGTTTGAAAGTGGCAGTCTGTAAGCCGGTGAGCTACAGGGAAGACTGATTTCTCTAGTGGGAGAATCAGGGAAGAGTCTGTGACCAAAGAGTTACAGGAGAAGGTAGTTGATCCTGTGGTGTGTGAAAAACCATCAGGAATACTATAGTTAGAGAACTATAGGGAAGACTGGTTCTTTAATATTAAGAATCAGGGTTTGGCTGGGAGCCAGTTCTGTTAAATAAGCCTTTTAGCTTATTTGTTTTATTAGGACAGTTGCCCAGGAAAGATACATCTGCTTATAGAAACCTCTTAAAGTCTGTACCTAAAGTTACTCATGAAATCTTACTAATGTAACCTATCAAGATTTGTGCCTCTTGTGAAGAAACGATCGAATCTGTTATACCTTGCTTGTTCCAATAAAATTGTTACTGTTCTCCTCAAGCCTTGCCTGATACAGTTTCTCCTAAGTCAAACAGCCTGCATAAGTAGGAAAACCAAACCAGGGACATTAAACGCTACGCTATCAAATAAATAAATACTTCTGTAACTAATAGTCCCTTTATAAACCAGCTCCTAAGTTGATGCGGAGAATTACAGGGCTTCCTCACAAATTTGGTGGCAGTAATTTTACCCTCCTTCACAATGAGGAACTGTATTAAGAGGTTGTGGCATTAGGAAGGTTGAGAAACACTGCTCAAAGCACATCTATTGGATTTCCATCACTCAATATATGGCTTTCTATTTGCATGACTTGCTGTGTGCAGTTGAGCCCAGTGGCTTGGCCTGTTGTGGTCGTCTTAGGCAGAGCTTTGTGGTTTTATGGCCAGCATCACCATTTGTGCCTATCTCCCTTGGCACCCACCAACAATAATGATACTTCTGCTGCAATGCCTCCGGCCAGCGTGGCATTCCTCCTCCATACATCAATGCACTGAAATCCACAAAGCTCAAGCCAACTTCCTCCCCTCTCCTGTTTTACAACCAAGCATTGCATTTCTGCAGGATGTGGGAGGAGACCGAGAGGTTTCAAGGGTTTGATCTGCGACAAAGGACTCATTCACACCAGCAATCAAGTGATCAGCATGCCCATGTCAACTGGGGTGGAGAAAATTCTTTTATCATTCAAATCAGTTCTAGTGTTTGGAAAGGGATTTGTGGCTATCACTTGAAGTTGTGACGTTGCATGGTCCATGGCACCGTTTATGACACTTTGTTGTTGTCATGTGCCTTTGAGTCCTTTCCGACTCATGGGTGACCCCAAGGCAAACCTTCCACAGGGTTTTCTTTGGCCAGATTTCTCCAGTTGTTTGCCACCCATTGTCTTCCTCTGAAGCTGAGAGAGTGTGACTTGACTAAGGTCACCTAATGCTGCCTTTCAATGGCTTTGAAAGGCAGCAAAGCTATCTTCATAGACATGTCAGCAGCTTATGATAATGTAAACCATCGCCTCCTCTTGAGAAAAATGTATATCACAAAGGACTACCACCTCACCCACCTCATAGGAAATCTGCTACAAAACAGGAGCTTTTTTGTTGAGTTCCAGGGCCAAAGAAGCAGATGGCGGAAACAGAAGAACGGCCTGCCTCAGGGGAGCATGCTTACTCCATCAATGGTCAACAATGGTCTGTTGTGGACTCATTTTGTGTTTCAAATAATAATAATAATAATAATAATAATAATAATAACCCTGAACTTCTCTCTTGAGGGTTCATCTTAATGTCAATATAAGTTGGAAGCAACTTGGAAGACGCAAGACAACAATTAATTAACATTCTTGAACATCCTCCTGCCCAACTAACTAAAGGCTGAAGTCCTGTTTGAATGGAGATGATGATGATGATTATGACAACGATGATGACCATGATAATGGGTCTCGATCAAGAGAGGAAAGCAAGGTTATTGTCATTGTCATCGTCATTGGCATCATGATCATCGTCATCGTAATCATTGCCATCACCATTGTCATAGTTATCGTCAGCAGCAGCAGCACCGTCATTGTCATCATCGTCATCATAGAATCTATGAATCTATGATTCTATAATGACGATGATAATGGTGATGCCATCATCACCACCACCATCATCATAATCATCGCCACCATCATTGTCATTGTTATCATCATCATCGACATTGTCAACATCATCATCATCATCATAGAATCATAGATTCTATGATTCATCATCATCACTGCGTCACAATCATCACCATCATTGTCATCTTTGTCATCATCATCATCATCATCATCATAGAATCATAGATTCTATGATTCTATGATGATGACGATGAGGACGATGATGGCGATGATTGTGACAACAGTGATGATGATGGCATCATCATTATCATTGTCATCATCATAGAATCACAGAATCAAAGATTCATAGATTCTATGATGACGATGATGACAATGACGATGCTGCTGACAATAACTATGACAATGGCGATGGCAATGATTATGATTATGATGATGACACAGATGATTATGACGACGATGATGACATAACCTTGCTTTCCTCTCTTGATCGAGACCCATTTTCATGGTCATCATCGTTGTCATGATCATGATCATCATATCCATTCAAATAGGACATCATAATTGTCATTGTTATCATCATCATCATTGACATTGTCACCATCATGATGCTGATGATGACAATGATGATAGCAATGATTATGATTATGATGATCGTGATGATGATGGCGTCACCATTATCATCGTCATCATAGAATCATAGATTCATAGATTCTATTATGACGATGATGACAACGATGTTGCTGCTGATAACTATGACAATGATGATGGCAATGATTATGATGACAATGACGATGATGATCACGATAACCTTGCTTTCCTCTCTCCATCAAGACCCATTATCATCGTCGTCATTGTTGTCATGATCATCATCGTCATCATCTCCATTCAAACAGGACATCATCATTGTCATCGTTATCATCATCGACATTGTCATCATCGTCATCGCTGATTCTATGATTCTATGATGATGACAATGATGATTATGATGCCAATGATGACGATGACGATGTCGACAATCATCATTGACATTGTCATCATCGTCATCGTAGATTCTATGATTCTATGATGATGACAATGATGATTATGATGCCAATGATGATGACGACGATGATGATGATAACGATGACAATGATGATGTCCTGCTTGAATGGAGATGATGATCATGATCATGATTATGACAACGATGATAATGTGTGTCGATCAAGAGGAAAGCAAGGTTATCGTCGTCGTCATCGTCATCATTGTTGGAATCATCATTCTATGATTCTATGATGACGATAATAATGATGATGGTGATGATTATTATGCCGATGATTATGTCGATGATGATCATGATGATCATGATCATGATTATGACAACGATGATAATGTGTGTCGATCAAGAGGAAAGTAAGGTTATCGTCGTCGTCATCGTCGTCATCGTCATCGTTGTAATCATCATACTATGATGATGATGATGACAATGATGATGGTGATGATTATTATGCTGATGGTGATGTCGATGATGATCATGATGATCATGATTATGACAACGATGATAATGTGTGTCGATCAAGAGGAAAGCAAGGTTATCGTCGTCATCGTCATTGTTGTCATCGTCGTCGTCGTAATCATCATTCTATGATTCTATGATGACGATGATAATGATGATGGTGATGATTATTATGCTGATGATAATGTCGATGATGATCATGATAATGATTATGACAACGATGATAATGTGTGTCGATCAAGAGGAAAGCAAGATTGTCGTCGTCATTGTCGTCATTGTCGTCATCGTCGTAGTTGTAATCATCATTCTATGATTCTATGATGATAATGGTGATGGTGATGATTATTATGCCGATGATTATGTCGATGATGATCATGATGATCATGATCATGATTATGACAACGATGATAATGTGTGTCGATCAAGAGGAAAGCAAGGTTATCGTCATCGTCATCGTCATTGTCGTCGTCGTCGTCGTCGTAATCATCATTCTATGAATCTATGATGATGATGATGACAATGATGATGGTGATGATTATTATGCCAATGATGATGTCGATGATGATCATGATGATCATGATCATGATTATGACAACGATGATAATGTGTGTCGATCAAGAGGAAAGCAAGGTTATCGTCGTCGTCATCGCCATTGTCGTCATCGTCGTCGTTGTAATCATCATACTATGATTCTATGATGATGATGATGACAATGATGATGGTGATGATTATTATGCTGATGATGATGTCGATGATGATCATGATGATGATGATTATGACAACGATGATAATGTGTGTCGATCAAGAGGAAAGCAAGGTTATCATCGTCATCGTCGTCATCGTCGTCATCATTGTAATCATCATTCTATGATTCTATGATGACGTTGATAATGATGATGGTGATGATTATTATGCCGATGATTATGTCGATGATAATGATCATGATCACGATCATGATGATCATGACAATGATGATAATGGGTCTCAATCAAGAGAGGAAAGCAAGGTTATCGTCATCGTCATCGTTATTGTCGTCATCGTCATTGTAATCATCATTCTATGATTCTATGATGATGATGATAATGATGATGGTGATAATTATTATGCCAATGATTATGATGATGATGATGATGATCACGATCATGATGATCATGACGATGATGATAATGGGTCTCAATCAAGAGAGGAAAGCAAGGTTATCGTCACCATCGTCGTTATTGTTGTCATCGTTGTCATCATCATTCTGTGATTCTATGATGATGATGATGGACACCAATGATAATGGCAACAATTATGATGATGACGACAATAACGATGATGGCAACCTTGCTTTCCTCTCTTGATCAAGACCTAGGTCTTTACCTGATAGCAAAAAGAGCAGAGATCGAGCCAAGGAAGCCTTTCATGGGAGGATTATCTGAACAGAGGAACAGACACTCCTCAGTAGACCTTCCTGGGTGGTTCCTACAGGGAAACAATCGCTTTTCGCTTGGATTTTAGCCATATAGATCCCTCGGACTAAAAACGGGACCCGTGGCCAAGCAGGGCATGTGTTGTGCCATTGAGGCGTCCAACCATGAGCTCATTGCGATTCTTCCCCAAATGGAAATGACTCAGCCGGAGGGAGGGGGAAATTAAAGAGGAGAAGCTCCCAAGGCTCCGATTAGCCTAATGGCTCCCATATTACTGTTTTAACCTTTTCGCCTTTCTAAGAAAGAGATAGCATGTTTGCAGAGAAGACGGACCAGGGCGGCCTATAAAAATAATGCCTTCTTGCTAATGGCTCCTTTTCTTCTTTCTCCGCTGGTTGGAAACATGCGGTCACACCTTGGACGGGACCCCATTTTCATTGGCTGAAGAGCCCTTATCATAGAATCATAGAATCAAAGAGTTGGAAGACACCTCCTGGGCCATCCAGTCCAACCCCATTCTGCCAAGAAGCAGGAATATGGCATTCAAATCACCCCTGACAGATGGCCATCCAGCCTCTGTTTAAAAGCTTCCAAAGAAGGAGCCTCCACCACACTCCGGGGCAGAGAGTTCCACTGCTGAACGGCTCTCACAGTCAGGAAGTTCTTCCTCATGTTCAGATGGAAACTACAAGAGAGGAGATTCCATCTGAACATGAGGAAGAACTTCCTGACTGTGAGAGCCGTTCAGCAGTGGAACTCTCTGCCCCGGAGTGTGGTGGAGGCTCCTTTTTTGGAAGCTTTGAAACAGAGAACTTCTAACTGTGCTAAGACACAAAAGAGACATGCACAAGAAGTGGAAAAAGGGAGAAATCACCAAAGAAGAATTCAAACAAACAGCCAACACCTGTAGGGAAAAGCTCCGCAAGGCTAAAGCACAAAACGAGCTCGGGCTTGCCAGGGACATTAAAAACAATAAAGAGGGCTTCTACTCATGCTCTATTCCGCGTTGGTTAGACCACATCTGGAATATTGTGTCCAATTCTGAGCACCACAATTCAAGGGAGATATTGACAAGCTGGAATGTGTCCAGAGGAGGGTGACTAAAATGATCAAGGGTCTGGAGAACAAGCCCTATGAGGAGCGGCTTAAGGAGCTGGGCATGTTTAGCCTGAAGAAGAGAAGGCTGAGAGGAGATATTATAGCCATGCATAAATATGTGAGAGGAAGCCACAGGGAGGAGGGAGCAAGCTTGTTTTCTGCTTCCCTGGAGACTAGGACGCAAGAACAATGGCTTCAAACTACAAGAGAGGAGATTCCACCTGAACATGAGGAAGAACTTCCTGACTGTGAGAGCCGTTCAGCAGTGGAACTCTCTGCCCCGGAGTGTGGTGGAGGCTCCTTCTTTGGAAGCTTTTAAACAGAGGCTGGATGGCCATCTGTCAGGGGTGATCTGAATGCAATATTCCTGCTTCTTGGCAGAATGGGGTTGGACTGGATGGCCCATGAGGTCTCTTCCAACTCTTTGATTCTATGATTCTATGACTATAACTGTCTAAAGGTAGTCCCCTGACATTAAGTCCAGTCATGTCTGACGCTGGGGTGTGGTGCTCATCTCCATTTCTAAGCCGAAGAGCCAGCGTTGTCCATAGACACCTCCAAGGTCATGTGGCCGGCATGACTGCATGGAGCGCCGCTATGACTCCATAGAAAGCTGGAAATTTGAGGATTAAATGGAAATGGTTACCATATAATCCAAAGCATCTCCTCTTTCCTGTTTTCTAATTAGTCTCTTAGCAATAATTAGGACTGTGTCTGCCAACACAGCTCAATGGCATGTAGTATTATGGGGTTCTGGGAGATCCAGCCCAAAAGAAGTTCCTTTCCCAGCCTGTGGGCCCTTTTCCTGCCTTTCTTGGAGATGGCCATCTCCTCCAGACAGATGTTGGCTTGATCCAGTGAGGAGCTCAGCTTGTCCTTCGCTCCGGAGCAATGAGTCCAAATCAAGCCCTTTTATTTGGCTCCAGAGGCCGAAGATTCCCATTATCAGCCTCTAGATTTTGTTTTCATCACTATGGCTACCGAAAGGTCTTGCCTGATTCTTTCCCGGAGAAAGTAAAGATTGCAACACAAAGGAAGAATCCCTTCTGCAGCTGCCATGACACCCCAAGCAGCTGTGTTTTATCGGCGTTCGTTATTATTTGGCTCCATCAAGTGGAAAATGCAAATACGCATCGGCCAAGATATTTATTATTTATTATTTATTCATTTACGGCATTTATATGCCACCCTTCTCACTCTGAAGGGGACTCAGAGCGGCTTACAATATATATTTTCATACAATATATTATATTATTAGCATATATTGCTAATAATTGTTGTAACTCAGCGTGTGTCTCATGTACCTACTACTAGTAGTAGAAGGAAACGAGGCTTGGAAGAGGAAGACGCTCAGCAACAGCTGAAGCGCATTAGAGACTTGTTCCTAGAGCCTACGGATGAGGAGGACTTTGAGGGGTTTACTCGCGAGGAAATGGAGGTGGAGGATTACCGTGGTGTAAAGCGAGTAGCACGCAGCTCAGACAGTGATGAGGAATCCATTTCCAAGCGTCTTAAAGACGTAGCAGATTGTGAGGAGTCTGACAGCGAAGAGGAAGAGCTGGACTGGACCAGGGTCCAGGAAGTGTTAGATGTGGTTAATGCTCCAACTTCCAGCGATGAGTTCCAGGGTTTCACAGACACTTGGGTTTCAGATACTACCTTGCAGGATGCAGTCCGAAGTACAGAATGGCAGCAATGGAGAAGTCGTGATTCACCTGTGGAAATGGATGCACCTGGAAGTGACTCCAGTGACTCTGATGAGATTTAAGGAGTAGCTTGGGAGCAGTCTAGTTGCAGAGTTCAAAGTGTCGTGTTACCGTGTGCCTTGTTCCTAAACTCTTGCCTTGAGTTCCTGCTTACAGCTTCGTGGATTCCTGACTGTGTGGACGACCTTGCCGGAATTGGATTCGTGAGTCTTATCTCCTGCCCTGACCCTTGGACTGCCTGACCACTCTACGCTCCTGCTTATCCCTTGGTGACTTCGTTGGACCGCTCCTCATGCGGACTACTGTTTATTGATTTGTTTGGACTTCGGAATTGACTGAGTTTTGACGCTGAATTCAAGCCTTTTTTGCCTGTGTTATTGTTGCTTTCCTTTTCGCAGGGCTGACTGCCTGGGACTTTGTTTGTTTACCTTTCTGCTGGCTGCAAGCTCTTTTGTGTTTATTGCTCTGCTTTTAAGAGCCCTTTTTCATTATGTTAATTGACATTAAAGACCTTTGGTTAACTCCTTAACTGCTGTCCTGCCTTGCTGGTCCGTCTGGGTCTTGACAATATATGCTATTATTAGCATATTATTATTAGCATATATTATATTATTAGCATATATTGCAAAGGCATTCGACACAGTGAATCGCAGCGCTCTCTGGACCATCCTCCACAAAATCGGGTGCCCTAACAAATTTGTGAACATCCTGCGGCTCCTCCATGATGACATGATGGCAACAGTCTTGGACAGCAATGGCTCCCAAAGTGACCCATTTAAAGTGGAATCGGGTGTCAAACAGGGATGTGTTATTGCCCCAACTCTATTCTCCATCTTCATCGCTATGATACTTCACCTTGTTGATGGGAAGCTTCCCACCGGAGTGGAAATCATCTATCGGACAGATGGCAAGCTGTTTAACCTCAGCAGACTGAAAGCCAAAACCAAGGTTACAACAACATCTGTTATAGAACTCCAGTATGCTGATGACAACGTCGTCTGTGCGCATTCAGAAGAAGATCTACAAGCCACTCTAAACACCTTCGCAGAAGCATATGAGAAGCTCGGCCTGTCATTGAACATTGAGAAAACCAAGGTGCTGTTCCAGCAGTCACCAGCCCATCCCTCTCCAATGCCAGTAATACAGCTTAATGGTGTAACATTAGAAAATGTGGACCATTTCCGCTACCTTGGCAGCCACCTCTCCACCAAAGTCAACATCGACGCTGAAATACAACACCGCCTGAGCTCTGCAAGTGCAGCATTTTCCAGAATGAAGCAGAGAGTGTTTGAGGACCGGGACATCCGTAGGGAGACCAAGGTGCTTGTCTATAAAGCTATTGTCCTCCCAACCCTGCTCTATGCCTGCGAGACGTGGACTGTCTACAGACGTCACATGCAGCTCCTGGAACGTTTCCATCAGCGCTGCCTCCGGAAAATCCTGCAAATCTCCTGGGAAGACAAGCGGACAGATGTCAGCGTGCTGGAAGAAGCAAATACCACCAGCATTGAAGCGATGGTCCTCCGCCATCAACTTCACATTGTCCGGATGCCTGACCACCGTCTCCCAAAGCAGTTGCTCTACTCTGAACTTAAGAACGGAAAACAGAACGTTGGTGGACAGGAAAAGAGATTTAAAGATGGGCTCAAAGCCAACCTTAAAAACTCTGGCATAGACACTGAGAACTGGGAAGCCCTGGCCCTTGAGTGCTCCAGCTGGAGGTCAGCTGTGACCAGCAGTGCTGCAGAATTCGAGGAGGCACGAGTGGAGGGTGAAAGAGAGAAACGTGCCAGGAGGAAGGCGCATCAAGCCAACCCCGGCCGGGACCGCCTTCCACCTGGAAACCAATGCCCTCACTGCGGAAGAAGATGCAGAGCAAGAATAGGGCTCCACAGCCACATACGGACCCACAAGGAAATCCATAATGGAAGACCATCTTACTCGTCCAACGAGGGATCGCCTAAGTTGAAGTAAGAATTATTAGCATAGTACAATATCAGTATTATATATTACTCTATTGCACTATACCATTATGTTGTAATATTATTAGTAATATTACATGTAATGTAAATATATAATAATGTAAATAAATAATACAATCAGAGTCATCAAATAATGACATACAGAACATAGGCAGATACTCACACTGGAGAACAAGCCCTATGAGGAGCGGCTTAAAGAGTTGGGCATGTTTAGCCTGAGGCGACGTGATGAGGGCCATGTATGAATATGTGAGGGGAAGTCATAGCGTGGAGGGAGCAAGCTTGTTTTCTGCTGCCCTGGAGACTAGGACACAATGGAGCAATGTCTTCAAACTACAAGAGAGGACATTAGGAAGAACTTCCTGACTGTGAGAGCTGTTCAGCAATGGAACTCTCTGCCCTGGAATATGGTGGAGGCTCCTTCTTTGGAGGCTTTTAAGCAGAGGCTGGTTGGCCATCTGTCAGGGTTGCTTTGAAGGTGATTTTCCTGCTTCATGGAAGAATGGGGTTGGACTGGATGACCCAAGAGGTCTCCTCCAACTCTAGAATTCTATAGTCTGTGGTGGGATTGTGCACCGGGATTGTGGCGCAGCTGGCTGAGTCTCAGCTGCATTAAGATCACTCTGACCAAAAGGTCATGAGTTCGAAGCCAGCCCGGGTTGGAGTGGGTTCCCAACCAATTGTGTGTAGCCTGTTGTTGACCTTTGCAACCCGAAAGACAGCTGCAATTGTCAAGTAGGAAAATTAGGTACCACCTTAAAGTGTGGGGAGGCTAAATTAACTGATTTATGAGGCCATAAAGAAGACTCCAGCAAAAAGCATTCCAGCGGGGAAGCATGCGGGGAATGCGGAAGTGCTTCATCAGCGTCGCAGATGGACGAGGAAAGCGACAGCTCCCCTGGCGGCCAGAAAAAGTTAAATAGCCTCTGTCTATGTCTGTACACAGAGCCTCCGGTGGCGCAGTGGGTTAAAGCACTGAGCTGCTGAGCTTGTTGATCGAAAGGTCACAGGTTCGATTCCGGGGAGCAGCGTGAGCTTCCGCTGTCAGCCCTAGCTTCTGCCAACCTAGCAGTTCGAAAACATGCAAATGTGAGTAGATCAATAGGTACCGCTCCGGCGGGAAGGTAAGGGCGCTCCATGCAGTCATGCCGGCCACATGACCTTGGAGGTGTCTACGGACAACGCTGGCTCTTCGGCTTAAAAATGGAGATGAGCACCACACCCCAGAGTCAGACATGACTGGACTTAATGTCAGGAGACTACCTTTAGCTTTATGTCTGTATATGTTTGTATGTCAAAAATTGGCACTGAATGTTTGCCATATATGTGTACACTGTAATCCGCCCTGAGTCCCCTGCGGGGCGAGAAGGGCGGAATATAAAAGCGGTAAATAAATAGTAAATAAATAAAATAAATAAATGGTTTTATTATTCTAACTGGGAAAATAATGTTTTAGTGGATCGCAGTGGACTGATTTGGATTATGTTTTGCACCGCCGAACTTAATAATTGTTTTAATTGTGTTAATTATAACTGTGTGTTTTAATGTATTTTTTTTTTGGACGGGATAGAAATGCCCAAAATAAATAAATAAATAAATAAATGACAGTTGTGAAGTAGCAACGAAAATAATGTGATGGTTGGGGGTCACCACAACATGAGGAACTGTATTAAAGGGGTCGCAGCATTAGGAAGGTTGAGAATCATAGAAACAAAGAGTTGGAAGAGACCTCCTGGGCCATCCAGTCCAACCCCATTCTGCCAAGAAGCAGGAATATTGCATTCAAATCACCCCTGACAGATGGCCATCCAGCCTCTGTTTAAAAGCTTCCGAAGAAGGAGCCTCCACCACACTCCGGGGCAGAGAGTTCCACTGCTGAACGGCTCTCACAGTCATGAAGTTCTTCCTTATGTTCAGATGGAATCTCCTCTCTTGTAGTTTGAAGCCATTGTTCCCTTGCGTCCTAGTCTCCAAGGAAGTAGAAAACAAGCTTGCTCCCTCTCACATATTTATACATGGCTATCATCATATCTCCTCTCAGCCTTCTCTTCTTCAGGCTAAACATGCCCAGCTCCTTAAGCCGCTCCTCATAGGGCTTGTTCTCCAGACCCTTGATCATTTTAGTCGCCCTCCTCTGGACACATTCCAGCTTGTCAATATCTCTCTTGAATTGTGGTGCATTAGGAAGGTTGAGAAACACTGCCATATCGGATTTTGAGCTAGGTCTGCATTACTCTTTTTTTAAAACCCTCAGCGTTTTCTTCTTTTGTCAAAAAATAAAGTGAACTAAGGTGGTTCTCTTGGGGGAGGGGGGTCTTTCAGACCCGACATCTGAATACAATCACTGTGACATGGATTGGAAGGGAGCCACGGCCTCGGAGCAACCGTATCGCCTTATCTTCCCTTTCTGCACCCTGCAGAACTGGCAACCTGCTTTTCAGGGCGAAAACTGAACCCCAGTGTTGCATTTCCACTCCCAAAGCAACCCAGAGAGAAAATTGCAAATGCAAGCTCTTAGCAGAAAGCGCAGGGTGCCTTCCTCGGTATCCGTTGCCTGTGCCGAAACCTAACTCCATACTCTTGGCACAGCTTGGGTTTCCAGTTCAGCAAAAAAAAAATTGCTCCGATGTTGAATTTTTTAAAACACTTGCTCTGGAGATGAATTACGATGCCATCTGCTGAACGTTATTGGTATCAGGCCCTTGGCTTCTGAGACAATTCCAGCTACTGAGGGTTTGTGCAGACTAGAATGGCAGTTCTCAAAGTGGGCTTTGCAGAACCCTTGGGGTGCTCTGGTTGTGTGTTTTCCACATGGCAAAAGGAGTTTGGAAGATTCCTGCTCGACCTCACAACCATTGTATTGTGGGGTCCTGCAGGGGTCAATATTGTCTCCCATGTTATTTAACATCTACATGAAGCCGTTGGGAGAGATCATCCGGAGTTTTGGGGTGCGGTGTCATCTGTACGCGGATGATGTCCAACTCTGTCACTCCTTCCCACCTGCGACTAAGGAGGCTGTTCAGGTCCTGAACCGGTGCTTGGCCGCTCTGACGGTCTGGATGAGGGCGAACAAATTGAAATTGAATCCAGACAAGACAGAGGTCCCCCTGGTCAGTCGCAAGGCCGAACAGGACAAAGGGTTACAGCCTGTGTTGGACGTGGTCACACTCCCCCTGAAGACGCAGGTTCGCAGCTTGGGTGTGATCTTGGACCCCAGGTTTCAGCGGTGACCAGGGGAGCATTTGCACAGTTAAAACCTGTGCGCCAGCTGCACCCGTACCTTGGGAAATCTGACTTGGCCACGGTAGTCCATGCTCTGGTTACATCCCGTATAGACTACTGCAATGCTCTCTACTTGGTGTTGCCTTTGAAGACTGCTCGGAAGCTTCAAATGGTCCAGCGCTCGGCAGCCAGGATGCTAATAGGAGCGGGGTACAGGGAGCATACTATTCCTCTTTTGCGCCAGCTCCACTGGCTGCCAGTTTGCTACCGGGCACAATTCAAAGTGCTGGCATTAGGCTATAAAGCCCTAAACGGTTCTGGCCCTACTTACAGCTCCGAACGCATCTCCTCCTATGAACCAGCTAGGACATTAAGATCATCTGGGAAGACCCTGCTCTCGGTCTGGCCTGGATTACAGGCGTGCTTGGCGGGGACGAGAGACAGGGCCTTCTCAGTGGTTGCCCCTCGGCTGTGGAACGCCCTGCCTGCAGATATCAGATCAGCCCCCTCCCTGCTGGTGTTCCGGAGGAAAGTGAAGACCTGGCTTCACAAGCATTCGATTAAGCAGTGTAATTGAATATAGGAATACGGAATAATGGATGATGAGACTGGATTCTGGTTTTACTGATGAGACGCTAATGATTGTTATATTGATGTTTAATTGTTGATGATGCTACTGTTTTTAACTGTCCCATATTCGTTTTGTGATGTTTTGCATTGAATTTTGCTGTTGTTAACCACTTTGAGTCGCCTGAGGGCTGAAAAAAGCGGTATATAAATGAAGTAAATAAATAAATAAGGAGAGATACATTCGGATAGGTAAGTTGGACCGAAGTTGCTCTGAGAAAGACTGTGAAGGGCCTCTCCCAGGAATGTGACCTTGTGAACCTGAGACAGCTTGGGCCTTTAGCTTGAGCTTAACTCAGGCCCAGGCAAACCCTCATCCCCATTGCCAACAGACGCAGGCCCACCATCAGGAACATGATCCCCATTCCCATTATGAACATCAGACACAATCACAGGCTAAACAGGCTGACATACAACACATCCGCAGTTAGCGAAGCTTGCCAGCCATCCCTTGGTTTCTGCGGGGCTAAGAAAACTTCAAATTTTGGCATCAAAGCTTGTTCAGGAACAGCAGAGACGCCTTCTCCTTGGGGACGATGGGGCCCCAATCCGCCAGAGCCACCTGTCGGCTCGCTTATGGGCAGGTGCCGCCCTGGAACCCGGCCAAGGAGCCGCGGCGTCCCATTCTGGTGGCTTCGTCGGGTCAGGTCCGGCTCAAATATCCCATTATGAACACATCAGCTCACTGCAAGTGGCCTCTCCTGCCAGAAGATTTTTATGTTACATGCAAAGTTTTTCCACATAAAAGACTGGAAACAAATGTTCTTTTGCTTCCTCCCCACTTCTCTCTCTTTTGAAGCATAGGGCATGAGAGAAAAAAATTAAGAGGGTAAAGAAGGGTTTCCCTTTTCAAGCACTTTTGTCTCCTTTTTGTCATCATTTCGTATTAAGCGGGTGGAGTTTATTGGGGCAAATATTCGTAGGCAAGTGAATCCATTCCGAGTTGAAGTCTGAACTTTACAGGGCCAATTAAAGACCAATTGAGTTCAGCACTTTGGAGAGCTCTTATCAATTTGCCATGGAAGGCAACGCCAGCTTGGAAATCATAGACCGCAATTGCTTTAAGACTGAGTTATTGTCAGGGGCGGCTCATCCATTATGCGAAGTAAGCGGTCGCAGAACACTTTTTTTTTCCAGGGGCGCAGAGGCGCCTCTGTAAATGCCCCTCGACCGCCACTTGAGGAGCGCCCCCTCAGCTCACAACTGCCCTAGCAGTCCGGGGGGAGCCTCGGCTTTCTTGCCTCGCTGCCGGGCGATCCTCTTCCCAAAGGGAAGCCTCGCCTAGCCCCTCTCGTTCCTGCTCCACCCGGCCACCGGGTGCGCGAGCAGAGCCGGCGCTCAATCGTTCTCCGTGTTCGATCCCTTCCCCATGACCGGCTCCCTTTCCCGATCCCCCGGCGCTCCACCCACTTCCTCTCCTCTCCCCAATCCACGGGTGGGCCAAGGGGCGGAGCCGGCACGCCTGGCCCGCTTCGGGTCCGGAGGTGTGTCTGAAGACCCTAGCGTGCGCACCAAAAGTCGCCTCTTCTCCTGACTTTCTCTTCAGCCATTGGGACCGAGAGAGAGAGAGAGAGAGAGAGCCCCTCCGGCTGGAGGTATCTCCCACCTCCGCTCCCTCCTTTGTTTTTGCACCTTCCTTCAGGAAAGGTGGGCATCTCCACCTCTCTCTCTCTCTCTCTCTCTCTCTCTCTCGGTCCCAATGGCTGAGGAGAAAGTCAGGAGAAGAGGTGACTTTTGGTGCACACGCCAGGGTCTTCAGGCACACCTCCGGACCCAAAGCGGGCCAGGCAAGGGAGCAAGTGCGGCAAGTGTAGTTACTGGGATGTATAGTCTACAATCAAAGAGCATTCTGAACTCCACCAATGATGGAATTGAACCAAATATGGCACACAGAACTCCCACGACGAAAACAGAAAATATATATCAATGATTGGTGGGGGGGGGGGGGGCGCCAAAATACTGTTTGCTTACCGTTGAAAATTACCTAGGGCCAGATCCATCAACTCCCAAATGACAAGATCATAATTTTTGAGTGATGGTCACTCCTTGTGTTGTGAGACGTTTTGTTGCCAAATTTGGTGTGATTTCGTTCATTGGTTCTTTTGTTTTTAAGGTACTCTTTATGCTCAGAGCATTTATATATATATAGACTATCTCTTATGGGGGGGGGGGGGTTCATGTTCGACTTCAATGGTTGAATTCTCATCATTTTTGCTCAAGGAAAGCCCCAAGCGTTCAGCTGCAACACATCTGGGAAAAGCCTCCTTTTGGGATTTACTAATTCTTTCAGACTTCAAAAAGACAGCTGAAACTGTCAAGGGCAAGGATCCGGCAAATTACATTAGATACGCTGGGCCCAGTGCCAATCTCGGTGGATGCCGGCTTGGGTGGGTTCCACCAACGGCCCTGGCATGCCTTCCGATCAGTTGGAGCCCGGCTTCGCTTGCGAAATGTCTTGAAATGCAGGACATGCTTTGCCCGTGCCAAATTTTAATAGCATTTCTTGGCAACCGGCTGAAACTCGAGAGGGCTGATGCCTCAACTGGGACGCGGTAATGGTTTAAAGTGTGGCGTGGATCTGATATCGTTGAGAGATACGGCATCTGACAAGGAAAGGCTCCTGACATTGTGTGCTACTCTGTGCAGATCTAATTACGGCGGGGAGATTACACTGGGAAGGGGAGACAACCGTGCAAAGCAAGGAGCCTGCAAGGCATCCTGAGAAATATATCTTTATTATATATGTGTGTGTGTGTGTGCACGGCATTCCAAACCATCACCAGCATCACTATTATTGGAACCATAGCTGTTGTCCTTTTTTGCATGCTGGGAAATAGAGTTTTTGCAGAAAGTTCTCCTGAGTTTGTGGGGATCTGTGAAGAGAGGCGGGTAATAAATACATTATTATTATTATTATTATTATTATTATTATTATTATTATTATTATTATAGAATCATAGAATCATAGCTGTCTTCATAGACTTGTCAGCAGCCTATGATACTGTGAACCACCGCTTCCTCCGGAGAAAAATGTATAATATCACAAAGGACGACCACCTCACCCGCCTCATAGGAAACCTGCTACAAAACAGGAGCTTCTTTGTTGAGTTCCAGGGCCAGAGAAGCAGATGGCGGAAACAGAAGAACGGCCTGCCTCAGGGGAGCGTGCTCGCTCCATCCATGTTCAACATCTACACAAATGACCAGCCACTGCCAGAAGGGACAGAGAGCTTCATCTATGCTGATGATCGTGCCATCACCGCTCAAGCAGGGAGCTTTGAGATGGTTGAACAGAAGCTCTCCGAAGCTCTAGGTGCTCTTACTGCCTATTACAGGGAAAACCAGCTGATCCCTAATCATATATCATATATATAATATCACAAAGGACGACCACCTCACCCGCCTCATAGGAAACCTGCTACAAAACAGGAGCTTCTTTGTTGAGTTCCAGGGCCAGAGAAGCAGATGGCGGAAACAGAAGAACGGCCTGCCTCAGGGGAGCGTGCTCGCTCCATCCATGTTCAACATCTACACAAATGACCAGCCACTGCCAGAAGGGACAGAGAGTTTCATCTATGCTGATGATCGTGCCATTACCTGCTCAAGCAGGGAGCTTTGAGATGGTAGAACAGAAGCTCTCCGAAGCTCTAGGTGCTCTTACTGCCTATTACAGGGAAAACCAGCTGATCCCCAACCCATCTACAAAACACAGACATGTGCCTTTCATCTCAAGAACAGAGAAGCATCCCGAGCTCGGAAGATCACCTGGGAAGGAATCCCACTGGAGCATTGCAGCGCACCCAAATACCTGGGAGTCACTCTGGACCGTGCTCTTACCTACAAGAAGCACTGCCTGAATATCAAGCAAAAAGTGGGCGCTAGAAACAATATCATACGAAAGCTGACTGGCACAACCTGGGGATCACAACCAGACACAGTGAAGACATCTGCCCTTGCACTGTGGTACTCTGCTGCTGAGTACGCATGCCCAGTGTGGAACACATCTCACCACGCTAAAACAGTGGATGTGGCTCTTAATGAGACATGTCGCATTATTACGGGGTGTCTGCGCCCTACACCACTGGAGAAATTACACTGCTTAGCCGGTATCGCACCACCTGACATCCGCCGGGAAGTAGCAGCCAATAGTGGAAGGACCAAGGCAGAGACATCTCCAGCTCATTCCCTGTTTGGGTATCAGCCAGCACGTCAGCGACTTAAATTTAGAAATAGTTTTCTAAGATCTACAGAGACACTCGCTGGAACACCTCAGCAAGCGAGAGTCCAAAAGTGGCAGGCTCAAACCCAACACCTCAATCCATGGGTGATACTAGATGATAGACGCCCCCCTGGGCACACAGAAGACTGGGCGACTTGGAAGGCGCTGAACAGACTGCGCTCTGGCACCACGAGATGCAGAGCCAACCTTCAGAAATGGGGCCACAAAGTGGAATCCACGACATGCGAGTGCGGAGAAGAGCAAACCACTGACCACCTGCTGCAATGCAACCTGAGCCCTGCCACATGCACCAGGGAAGACCTCCTTGCGGCAACACCAGAGGCACTCCAAGGGGCCAGATACTGGTCAAAGGACATTTAATCAACTACCAAGTTTGCAAAATCTGTGGGGGGGTTTTTTTTAAAATGTTTGTTTTGTTTTGTTCTGTTAGAAATGTAATCCAATGGTATGGTTGCTGATGAAACGATAAATAAATAGAATCATAGAATCATAGAGTTGGAAGAGACCTCCTGGGCCATCCAGTCCAACCCCATTCTGCCAAGAAGCAGGAATATTGCATTCAAATCACCCCTGACAGATGGCCATCCAGCCTCTGCTTAAAAGCTTCCAAAGAAGGAGCCTCCACCACATTCCCCACCTCTGTTGGATTTCAGCCTGCGATTGTGTTTCAGGATCAGGGTGCTTTGCATGTGGGAAATGATGTCAATGAGGTTCAAAATGGCAATGGTTTGGTCAGTGATATTGATGCAGAGAATGACAGAGAGGCACCTGTTCAAAGTGTAGTTTCCCATGAGAATGTTCCTACAGGGCATAGGGATGATGGTTTACTCCCTGAATTGCTCCCAGAGAGTTCCCAGGATTTGGGGCTTGAAAACAACTCAGCACCTGCAGAAACTAATGAGCATATAGATAGGCGGGTGGAAATTAGTCAAAACAGACAGGCCGAGCAATGCCTTCAGATTCCTGCTAGGCTTCAACAGAAAAAGATAAGGGCCTCTCAAGGAAAGCGAAACCAGTTTCTGGGTGCTTAGAAAGGCTTAAAAGTTCCAAGTATGGAAGATATATGGCCATGTTCTAGAGGCATTCTCTCCTGACATTTTGCCTGCATCTATGGCAAGCATACCTCCAGCTAGAGTGCTCAAGGGCCAGAGCTTCCCAATAGAATCATAGAATCAAAGAGTAGGAAGAGACCTCCTAGGCCATCCAGTCTAACCCCATTCTTCCAAGAAGCAGGAATATTGCATTCAAATCACCCCTGACAGATGGACATCCAGCCTCTGTTTCAAAGCTTCCAAAGAAGGAGCCTCCACCACACTCCGGGGCAGAGAGTTCCACTGCTGAACGGCTCTCACAGTCAGGAAGTTCTTCCTCGTGTTCAGATGGAATGTCCTCTCTTGTAGTTTGAAGCCATTGCTCCATTGCATCCTAGTCTCTAGGGAAGCAGTAAACAAGCTTGCTCCCTCCTCCTCCCTGTGGCTTCCTCTCACATATTTATACATGGCTATCATATCTCCTCTCAGCCTTCTCTTCTTCAGGCTAAACATGCCCAGCTCCTTAAGCCGCTCCTCATAGGGCTTGTTCTCCAGACCCTTTATCATTTTAGTCGCCCCCCTCTGGACACATTCCAGCTTGTCAACATCTCTCTTGAATTGTGGTGCCCAGACTACACAGGGAAGCCATTGAAATCCACAAGCATGTGGACAATTTCAACAGAAAGGAGGAAACCATGAAAATGAACAAAATCTGGCTATCAGTATTAAAAAACTCTAAAATTAGAACAGCACAACAACAGAGAGGAAACAAACAAGGACATCTAATCACTTCTCAACAAAAGATTGCTCCAGGCACTGCCAGGCTATCAAATACTAATCAAGGTGGTCAGTTGAAACATTCACACCTAGCTCCAGCAGACAAGAGTCCTTTGTCCCACCCTGGTCATTCCACAGATATATACAGGGGCGGCTCAACCCATTACGCAAAGTAAACATTTGCAGTATAAATGTATTGTCGAAGGCTTTCATGGCCGGAATCACTGGGTTGTTGTAGGTTTTTCGGGCTATATGGCCATGTTCTAGAGGCATTCTCTCCTGACGTTTCGCCTGCATCTATGGCAAATATTCTCAGAGGTAGTGAGGTCTGTTGGAACCAAGAAAATGGGTTTCTATATCTGTGGAATGACCAGGGTGGGACAAAGAACTCTTTATCAGCTGGAGCTAGGTGTGAATGTTTCAACTGACCACCTTGATTAGCATTTAATGGCTGGAAGTGCCTGGGGGGAATCTTTTGTTGAGAGTGATTTGATGTGCCTGATTGTTTACTCTCTGTTGTTTTGCTGTTGTAATTTTTGAGTTTTTTAATACTGGTAGCCAGATTTGTTCATTTTGAATTTTTCAACTGACCACCTTGATTAGCATTTAATGGCTTGGAAGTGCCTGGGGGGAATCTTTTGTTGAGAGGGATTTGATGTGCCTGATTGTTTACTCTCTGTTGTTTTGCTGTTGTAATTTTTGAGTTTTTTAATACTGGTAGCCAGATTTTGTTCATTTTCATGGTTTCCTCCTTTCTATTGATAATGGCTTGGAAGTGCCTGGGGGGATCTTTTGTTGAGAGGTGATTTGATGTGCCTGATTGTTTACTCTCTGTTGTTTTGCTGTTGTAATTTTTGAGTTTTTTTAAATACTGGTAGCCAGATTTTGTTCATTTTCATGGTTTCCTACCTTGATTAGCATTTAATGGCTTGGAAGTGCCTGGGGGGAATCTTTTGTTGAGAGGCACTTCCAAGCCATCAAATGCTAATCAAGGTGATCAGTTGAAACATTTACCCCTAGCTCCAACAGACAAAAGTCCTTTGTCCCACCCTGGTCATTCCACAGATATATAAACCCATTTTCCTACTTCCAACAGACCTCACTACCTCTGAGGATGCTTGCCATAGATGCAGGCGAAACGTCAGGAGAGAATGCCTCTAGAACATGGCCATACAGCCCAAAAAAACCTACAACAACACAGAGTTCATAAAAGCCAAACTCGCGTCACAGAGCAACGGAAAAACCAAAACCGGACGCTCGGAGAGGTTGTGCCACATCACAAGCGCCGCGGTGCATTTTGATGTTGCCAATAAAAATGGACATGGGTTCTTTCCCCCAAAGAGAGGCCAGATTCCCACCTTGGAAAAGAACTTTATGGCTTGGAATTGCCTTGCCCTTTAGAGGCAAAGAACCAGGGATTAGGTGGGATTAGCAGAAGGCAGCTGGGCCCTGCGTTGGTCCTTAATGGATATAAAAGGTGGATGGACTCCATTTAGAGCAGTGGTTCCCAACCTTCCTCATGCCGCGACCCCTTAGGACAGTTCCTCATGAGTGGTGACCCCCAACCATCACGTTATTTTCGTTGCCACTCCATAACTGTCAATTTGCTCCTGTTATGAATCGTCCTGTCAATATCTGAGATGCAGGATGCGTTTTCATTCACTGGACCTCATTTGGCAGAAATAACCAATATGCCCAAATTTGAATATTGGTGGGGTTTTGTCATTTGGGAGTTGTGGTTGCTGGGATTTCTAGTTCACCTACAATCAAAGAGCATTCTCAAACAATGATGGATTTGGATCAGCCTTGGCATGAATACTCAATATGCACAGATGTGATCACTGGTCGAGTTTGGGGGGAAATAGACCTTGTCACTGGGAGTTGTAGTTGCTGGGATTTATAATTCACCTACAACCAAAGAGCATTCTGAACTCCACCAACGATGGAATTGGACCAAACTTGGCACACAGAACTCCCATGACCAACAGATAACACTGGAAGGGTTTGGTGGGCATTGACCTTGAGTTTTGGAGTTGTAGTTCACCTTCATCCAGAGAGCACTGTGGACTCCAACAACGATGGATCTGGACCAAACTTGGCATGAATAGTCAATATGTCCAGATGTGAACACTGCTACCAGATTGTGGAAAATAGACCTTGACAATTTAGAGTTGTAGCTGCTGCGATTTATAGTTCACCTACAATCAAAGAGCATTCTGAACCCCACCAATGGTGGAATTGGACCAAATTTGGCACACAGAACTCCCATGACCAACAGAAAATACTGGGTTTGGTAGACATTGACCTTGAGTTTTGGAGTTGTTGTTCACCTTCATCCAGAGAGCACTGTGGACTCAAAACAATGTTGGATCCGGACTAAACTTGGCATGAATACTCAATATGTCCAAATGTGAACACTGGTAGAGTTTGGGGAAAACAGACCTTAACATTTGGGAGTTGTAGTTGCTAGGATATGTATAGGCCATCATGAGTCAAAGGGACAATTTCGCTAAAAGTCCTTCCAAAATACCCATCTTTGTTTGGAATGATTTAGGGGTGAACACATATAGAGAGAAGGTGCACCTACATTGTCAAATTAATGCAGTTTGATACTGCTTTAGTGTCCAGGATTCAAAATTATGGCGTCATAGTATTTGTAGTTTTGTAAGGTCTTTTGCCTTCTCTGCCAAATAGCAACTGGTGCCTCACCAAACTATATCTTTCAGTGGGTTGTTGTAGCTTTTTTGGGCTATATGGCCATGTTCTAGAAGCATTCTCTCCTGACGTTTCGCCTGCATCTGTGGCAGGCATCTTCCTGAGGTCTGTTGGAACTAGGAAAAAGGGTTTATATATCTGTGGAATGACCAGGGTGAGACAAAGGGTTCCAGTATTTGTTTTCATGAACTCTGAAGAGCATTCTGAACTCTACCAATGATGGAATTGAACCAAACTTGGCACACAGAACTTCTATGACTAACAGAAAATACTGGAAAGGTTTGGTGCGCATTGACCTTGAGTTGTAGTTCGCCTACATCCAGAGAGCACTGTGGACTCAAACAATGATGGATCTGGATCAAACTTGGCATGAATATTCAATATGCCCAAATGTGAACACTGGTGAAGTTCAGGGAAAATAGACCTTGACATTTGGGAGTTGTAGTTGCTGGGATTTATAGTTCCCCTACAATCAAAGAGTATTCTGAAGCCCACCAATGATAGAATTGGGCCAAACCTCCCACACAGAACAGCCAAGTGGGCCACAGCAACACATGGCAGGGGACGGCTAGTGTGTGTGTGTGTATACACACACACACTACATCATTAACACAGTACAATATCAGAGCTATACATCACTATATTGTACTATACAATTATATTGTATTATATTTATATTATACAATTATATTGTAATAATAATATTATTATTGTTGAAGTTCAGGGAAAATAGACCTTGACATTTGGAGTTGTAGTTGCTGGGATTTATAGTTCACCTACAACCAAAGAGCATTCTGAACTCCACCAATGATTGAATGGAACCAAATTTGGCACACAGAACTCCCATGATCAACAGAAAATACTGTCTGTGATGGCCTTTGGCGACCCCTCTGACACCCTCTCGCAACCCTTCCAGGGGCCGCGACCCCCAGGTTGAGAACCACTGACCTACAACAACCCAGTGATTCTATCCATGGAAGCCTTCAACAATATATTTTAGTGATTCCACAGCATTGAGCCATGGCAGTGGTGTCAAACTGCATTAATTCGACAGTGTAGATGCCCCCAGAGATGACCAAAAAGATCTACAGAAAGACCAAGAGAAGTTCTGTCTTCCATGTGACTTCAAGTTCAAGAACCACCAAAAAAAAATCATCATCATGTAAACTTCAGATATGTTTGGCCACGTTTCAACGAAAGAGAAACAAATGTGGTGACAATTATAGAACTGTGTGCAGAAAACAGGGGAAAGTGTTCCACCTCACATTTCTGAGGTCGGCCTTGGAAAGCCGTCGAGAGTTTTCCATCACAGCTTCCTTTCAAAATAAAGTCAGGAATTCTGAAAATTTGCGAAATATCGCATGCCACCGAAAGAACCCGACTGATGTTGCCGAATGCACCGGCGTGGCTTGTACAGATGGGACGCCAGAACCATGGCTTGCCTTTCCAAAAGGAACGGAATCAAATGGGGACGGAGCAGGGAACGGTCTCCGGCTTTGAAGTATTTTTACATCTCTGCTTCTTGGACGAGGGAGGAATGCTGCGGGTGTTGCTTGGGAAAGTTGGTGCGTCGCCCTTTTGGCTGCCGAGCGAAGGGTGGGGAGGCCACGTCTTCCAAGAAAAGAGGGGAAAGGGTGGGAAAGAGAGCGGCACGAAGCAGCGTGCAGGGGAAATGGGGTTTCTTTGGCCATCGCAACAGGGTCCGTCCCGGTTATGCAACAAACACCACGATACATTTCACGCCGTATTAAACTTTGAGAGGACTTTCCATTGTGAAATGTCTTGGAGACAGACCAGATCTCAGCTGGAGAGATCTGGATGGTTTCTGGAGGTCAAAAACATGGGACATCTAACATGGTTTCCAAGTGGGGAAACGTTACGTTTGTCACAGCACATGCTTTGCTTTACGCACGTATCTTGCATTTAGTGTGCTTTGTTTGATGGCCGGTTTTATGGTGAATAGTAAACACCTTTGCAGAAGCATACAAGAAGCTCGGCCTGTCATTGTTTCGTTTTTCCTGCCAAAGTGGAGTATCTTGCATTTGTCAAAATGAAGTTCAACAGTGACAAATGCAAGATACTCCACTTTGGCAGGAAAAACGAAATGCAAAGATACAGAATGGGGGACGATGCCTGGCTCGAGAGCAGTACGTGTGAAAAAGATCTTGGAGTCCTCGTGGACAACAAGTTAAACATGAGCCAACAATGTGATGTGGCGGCAAAAAAAGCCAATGGGATTTTGGCCTGCATCAATAGGAGCGTAGTGTCTAGATCTAGGGAAGTCATGCTACCCCTCTATTCTGCTTTGGTTAGACCACACCTGGAATATTGTGTCCAGTTCTGGGAACCACAATTCAAGAGAGATATTGACAAGCTGGAATGTGTCCAGAGGAGAGCGACTAAAATGATAAAAGGTCTGGAGAACAAGCCCTATGAGGAGCGGCTTAAGGAGCTGGGCATGTTTAGCCTGAAGAAGAGAAGGCTGAGAGGAGATATGAGAGCCATGTATAAATATGTGAGAGGAAGCCACAGGGAGGAGGGAGCAAGCTTGTTTTCTGCTTCCCTGGAGACTAGGACGCGGAACAATGGCTTCAAACTACAAGAGAGGAGATTCCATCTGAACATGAGGAAGAACTTCCTGACTGTGAGAGCTGTTCAGCAGTGGAACTCTCTGCCCCGGATTGTGGTGGAGGCTCCTTCTTTGGAAGCTTTTAAACAGAGGCTGGATGGCCATCTGTCAGGGGTGATTTGAATGCAATATTCCTGCTTCTTGGCAGAATGGGGTTGGACTGGATGGCCCATGAGGTCTCTTCCAACTCTTTGATTCTATGATTGAACATTGAAAAAACCAAGGTGCTGTTCCAGCAGACACCAGCCATCCCCTCTCCAATGCCAGTGATACAGCTTAATGGTGTAACATTAGAAAATGTTGATCATTTCTGTTCCCTTGGCAGCCACCTCTCCACCAAAGTCAACATCGACACTGAAATACAACACCGCCTGAGCTCTGCGAGCGCAGCATTTTTCCGAATGAAGCAGAGAGTGTTTGAGGACCGGGACATCCGTAGGGATACCAAGGTGCTTGTTTATAGAGCTATTGTCCTCCCAACCCTGCTATATGCCTGTGAGACGTGGACTGTCTACAGACGTCACATGCAACTCCTGGAACGATTCCATCAGCGCTGCCTCTGGAAAATCCTGCAAATCTCTTGGGAAGACAGGCGGACAAACGTCAGCGTGCTGGAAGAAGCAAAGACCACCAGCATTGAAGTGATGGTCCTCCGCCATCAACTCCACATTGTCCGGATGCCCGACCACCGTCTCCCAAAGCAGTTGCTCTACTCCGAACTCAAGAACGGAAAACGGAATGTTGGTGGACAGGAAAAGAGATTTAAAGATGGGCTCAAAGCCAACCTTAAAAACTCTGGCATAGACACTGAGAACTGGGAAGCTCTGGCCCTTGAGCGCTCCAGCTGGAGGTCAGCTGTGACCAGCAGTGCTGCAGAATTTGAAGAGGCACGAATGGAGGGCGAAAGGGAGAAGCATGCCAAGAGGAAGGTGCGTCAAGCCAACCCCGACCGAGACCGCCTTCCACCTGGAAACCAATGCCCTCACTGCGGAAGAAGATGCAGAGCAAGAATAGGGCTCCACAGCCACATACGGATCCACAAGAATACTGGAAGACAATCCTCCTCGGAAAACGAGGGATCGCCTAAGTAAATAAGTAAGCAAACCAATGGTCTCCTTAGGCCACAAATCCTTCAATGTCTGTATGTGCCTTCAGGTTGCCTGTCCACATATGGTGGTCCCATGAATTTCAAAGGGTTTTCTTAGGCAAGAATAGTGGGTTTGTCAGTTCCTTCCTCTGAAATGGAGCCCGGGACGGACTACTTACACACACACATACACACACACACACACACACATTGGGGGCTAAACATCTTAAAGACACCAGGTATTGTCTGATCCTGGAAAGTAAGTAGGTTTTGCCCTAGGATCTGGCATATATAGATGATAGATCAGATAATATGTGATAGATGATAGATAGATATAGATAGATAGATAGATAGATAGATAGATAGATAGATAGATAGGCTAGATAAGGAGGTGAATAGATAGATGATAGATCAGATAGATGATAATAGGTGATACAATAGATAGATAAATACAAGATAGATAGATAGATAGATAGATAGATAGATAGATAGATAGATAGATAGATAGATAGATGATAAATAGATAGACAAGATAGGTAGGTAGGTAGGTAGGTAGGTAGGTGATACAATAGATAGATAGATAGATAGATAGATAGATAGATAAAATAGATAGATGATAAATAGATAAATAGATGAGAGATAGGCTAGATAACGAGATGAATTGATAGATGATTGATCAGATAGATGATAATACGTGATATGATAGATAGATAGACTAAATAGGGAGATGAATAGATAGATTATAGATCAGATAGATGATAATAGGTGATACCATAGAAAGATAGATAGATAGATAGATAGAAATGCCTCTAGAACATGGCCCTATAGCCCGAAAAAACCTACAAGAACCTAGTGATTCCAGCCATGAAAGCCTTCGACAATACATACATAGATAGATATAGATAGATAGACAGATAGACAGACAAACAAGATAAGTAGGTAGGTGATACTATAGATGATAGATAGATAGATAGATAGATAGATAGATAGATAGATAGATAGATAGACAGACAGACAAGATAGGTAGGTAGGTAGGTAGGTAGGTAGGTGATATGATAGATAGATAAAATAGATAGATGATAGATAGATGAGAAATAGCCTAGATAACGAGATGAATTGATAGATGATTGATCAGATAGATGATAATAGGTGATACGATAGATAGATAGATAGATAGATAGATAGATAGATAGATAGATAGAATAAGTAGGTAGGTGATACAATAGATGATAGATAGATAGATAGATAGATAGATAGATAGATAATTGATTGAGAGATAGGCTAGATAACAAGATGAATAGATGACAGATCAGATAGATGATAATAGGTGATAAGATAGATAGATCAATAGATGATAGATGATAGATAGATGAGAGATAGGCTAGATAGCGAGATGAATTGATAGGTGATTGATCAGATAGATGATAATACGTGATACGATAGATAGATAGACTAAATAAGGAGATGAATAGATAGATTATAGATCAAATAGATAATAGGTGATACAATAGATAGATAGATAGATAGATAGATAGATAGATAGATAGACAGATGATAGATAGAAGAGACAGACAGATAGCTTTTGGGGTCCCTTCCAACTCTAGGATTCTATGGTAGATACTGTAGATGATAGACAAACAGACAGAGATAGCCGTTGGGGCGCCTTCTAACTCTAGGATTCTATGATAGATGGATGGATGGATGGGCAGAAAGACAGACAGATAGAGATAGCCTTCCAACCGTAGGAGTCTGTGAAGGATAGATGATTGATAGACAGAGATATCCGTTGGGGTCCCTTCCAACTCTAGGATTCTATGATAGATAGATAGATAGATAGATAGATAGATAGATAGATAGATAGATAGATAGATAGACATAGATAGAAAGGTAAATATATATAGAGGATAGAGATAGATAGATGAGAAATAGCCTAGATAACGAGATGAATTGATAGATGATTGATCAGATAGATGATAATAGGTGATACGATAGATAGATAGATAGATAGATAGATAGATAGATAGATAGATAGAATAAGTAGGTAGGTGATACAATAGATGATAGATAGATAGATAGATAGATAGATAGATAGATAATTGATTGAGAGATAGGCTAGATAACAAGATGAATAGATGACAGATCAGATAGATGATAATAGGTGATAAGATAGATAGATCAATAGATGATAGATGATAGATAGATGAGAGATAGGCTAGATAGCGAGATGAATTGATAGGTGATTGATCAGATAGATGATAATACGTGATACGATAGATAGACTAAATAAGGAGATGAATAGATAGATTATAGATCAAATAGATAATAGGTGATACAATAGATAGATAGATAGATAGATAGATAGATAGATAGATAGACAGATGATAGATAGAAGAGACAGACAGATAGCTTTTGGGGTCCCTTCCAACTCTAGGATTCTATGGTAGATACTGTAGATGATAGACAAACAGACAGAGATAGCCGTTGGGGCGCCTTCTAACTCTAGGATTCTATGATAGATGGATGGATGGATGGGCAGAAAGACAGACAGATAGAGATAGCCTTCCAACCGTAGGAGTCTGTGAAGGATAGATGATTGATAGACAGAGATATCCGTTGGGGTCCCTTCCAACTCTAGGATTCTATGATAGATAGATAGATAGATAGATAGATAGATAGATAGATAGATAGACAGACAAGATAGGTAGGTAGGTAGGTAGGTAGGTAGGTAGGTGATATGATAGATAGATAAAATAGATAGATGATAGATAGATGAGAAATAGCCTAGATAACGAGATGAATTGATAGATGATTGATCAGATAGATGATAATAGGTGATACGATAGATAGATAGATAGAATAGATAGATAGATAGATAGATAGATAGATAGATAGATAGATAGAATAAGTAGGTAGGTGATACAATAGATGATAGATAGATAGATAGATAGATAGATAGATGATAGATAGATAGATAATTGATTGAGAGATAGGCTAGATAACAAGATGAATAGATGACAGATCAGATAGATGATAATAGGTGATAAGATAGATAGATCAATAGATGATAGATGATAGATAGATGAGAGATAGGCTAGATAGCGAGATGAATTGATAGGTGATTGATCAGATAGATGATAATACGTGATACGATAGATAGATAGATAGATAGATAGACTAAATAAGGAGATGAATAGATAGATTATAGATCAAATAGATAATAGGTGATACAATAGATAGATAGATAGATAGATAGATAGATAGATAGATAGACAGATGATAGATAGAAGAGAGATAGGCTAGATAGTGAGATGAATTGATAGATGATTGATCAGATAGATGATAATAGGTGATACAATAGATAGATAGATAGATAGATAGATAGATAGATAGATAGATAGATAGTAGGCCTGGGCAATCCATGGTTCTAAATGGTTCTAAAGTACTTACAAAACTAAAGTTCTGGTGGTGAAAATTTCAGAACTCTAATAAAACTTTCAAAATTTAATTATTATTTTGTTATTGGTGATTTTAATGACAGAACCAATTAGGAACTGCCATTTATTATGAAATGTTCAGAGTTTTGTTAGAGTTCTGAAATTTTCACCACCAGAACTTTAGTTTTGTACGTACTTTAGAACCATTTAGAAACATTGATTGCCCAAGCCTAATAGATAGGCTAAATAACTAGATAAATAGATAGATTATAGATCAAATAGATGATAATAGGTGATACGATAGATAGATGGAGAGATAGAGAGACAGGCAAGATAGGTAAGTGATAGAATAGATAGATAGATAGATAGATAGATAGATAGATAGATAGATAGATAGATAGATAGATAGATAGATAGATAGAGATAGACCTATCAGACTTTTAAAAACTTGGAGCAGAATATCAGAGAAGCCCAAAACATTCAATAATCCACATTTTCCAAGATTTTCCACATGTCATCCGAATAGGGCCAAACCATTGATTCTAACATGTCATGCGCCTTGCAGAATGAAGGAGGGAAGGAGAAATGGTTAAGTAGAAGCATACATAAAAGAAGGAGGGGGGGGGGGGGAGGAAAGTCTGCAAAGAGGAGGTGAGGATGCGGCGCCCAAGGCTCGACTGACCACCTTTCTGTCTTGTTTTGGAAACTTTGGCACATTTTTGAAAGCAGCATTTTCCACCTGAAAGGGCCCAGACAGACAGTCCCTCCTATGGCACAATGGGTGCTTTTTTTTTTTTTTAAGTGTCTCGTGTGAAGCATTTGTTGAGAAGCTATTAGCCTTCTTTGGGGCCTTCATGTGGGCCTTTCAATTTCCAAGGCTGCCAGGAAAAAAGTCATAACTCCACTTAAACGGAGCATCGGATTTAAACGTTAATGAGAGACATTTGAAGAGCCCGAAAGTCAGGAGGGGTTGGAAGGAGGGGGCGGGGGAAACTGGCCCAAATTCCTCTGGCAAAGACAGAATGAGCAGGTGGGGGTTTCAGCCGTAAGAGGGAACAGCTGGCGAGCTTTCGTCACCTGTTGCAAGAAACCCAACGAGGCCGCAGACGTTTCCAAAAGCATCACAAGGCTTTCAGGGCTGTCCCTTTGCATCTGGAATAATACCAGGATGCAAAGGGAACCAGTTGGATATTGGAGATGAGCGGAGTGCGGTGTCAGACACCAGAGCAGGAACACCTCTGACCTTAAACACCACATCAGCTTGGTATAATCAGCAAGCAGTTTATTGAAGAATATATGTAGGCAGAGCAGAAAAATGAGCAAAAATAGTAAAGTTCCAAAACATAGGATAGTTCATGAGGTTCAAGACAAAACAACATTCATTGGTACAGGAATCAATGAAACAAGACACAAAATCCATGAAACAAGGAAGCATGAAAAATCCAGTACATAAAACTTGGCAAAAACTTGGTGCATGAAACTAAGAGCACTTGAAAGCATGAAATTCCAACGTTGACCTAACTGAGGCAACTCTTTCCCATGAATCAATATAAAGCTTTTCCACATTCCAGAACTGAAAGGAAAGCATTTCTCTTGACCTTACCACCATATAAGGGTTGCTTATCTCTCTTTTCTTGCAAACAAACTAGTCTCCTTTGTTCTTGAGCACTCTGTCTCTGTTTACAAATTCCTTGCCTTCTATATACATTCCCATTAGCCTCAACACCTGACAAATCATCAAGAATATATGTAGGCAAAGCAGTAAGATGAGCAAAAATAGTAAAGTTCTAAAACATAGGATAGTTCATGAGGTTCAAGACAAAACAACATTCATTGGTACAGGAATCAATGAAACAAGACACAAAATCCATGAAACAAGGAAGCATGAAAAATCCAGTACATAAAACTTGGCAAAAACTTGGTGCATGAAACTAAGAGCACTTGAAAGCATGAAATTCCAACGTTGACCTAACTGAGGCAACTCTTTCCCATGAATCAATATAAAGCTTTTCCACATTCCAGAACTGAAAGGAAAGCATTTCTCTTGACCTTACCACCATATAAGGGTTGCTTATCTCTCTTTTCTTGCAAAAAACTAGTCTCCTTTGTGCTTGAGCACTCTGTCTCTGTTTACAAATTCCTTGCCTTCTATCTACATTCTCATTCGCATCAACACCCGACAGATCATCTTCAGTCTCTGAGAAAGACTGTGAAGAATATATGTAGGCAAAGCAGTAAAATGAGCAAAAATAGTAAAGTTCCAAAACATAGCTTCAAAGGAAAACAAGATTCATTGGTACAGGAATCAGTGAAACAAGATACAAAATCCATGAAACAAGGCAGCGTGAAAAGTCCAATACATAAAACAGAAACTTGGCAAAAACTTGGTACATGAAACTAAGGGCACTTGAAATCAAGACCATCATGAAATTCCAACATTGAACCAACTGAGGCAACTCTTTCCTGTTGGAGTTCAGCCTGTGATTGTGTTTCAGGATCAGGGTGCTTTGGATGTGGGGAATGATGTTAATGAGGTTCAAGATGAGTTTCAAGACGGCAATGGTTTGGTCAGTGATATTGATGCAGAGAATGATCAGGAGATCCCTGTAGTTTCCCATGAGAATGTCCCTGAGGGGTGTGGGGATGCACTTGCAGAAATTAAAGAGCAAATACATAACGGGCCAAGAGAGCAAATAGATAATGAGCCAAGAGATAGATGGGAAGAGTTCAGTCAAAACAGGAGGGCTGTGCAAAGGCTTAGGAGATCTGCCAGGCTTCGGCAGAAAACAATAACAAAGCCAAAACAAAAGAGAAACCAATTTCTGACCGCTAGTGACCTAGCTAATTAGGGGATAAAAGTCTTAAGTTTGGGATGTGTAGTCAGATGAAGCATTGTTTAGAATCACGCCAAGTTCTCGTCCTTGTTTTATGGAAACCTTACTTTGAAGTTTCATACTTGTTCATGGTTTAGGATCCCTGTATTTCATGATTCTTTACCCAAGAATCATCAAACTACAAGAGAGGAGATTCCATCTGAACATGAGGAAGAACTTCCTGACTGTGAGAGCCGTTCAGCAGTGGAACTCTCTGTGTGGTGTGGTGGAGGCTCCTTCTTTGGACGCTTTTAAACAGAGGCTGGATGGCCATCTGTCGGGGTGATTTGAATGCAATATTTCTGCTTATTGGCAGAATGGGGTTGGACTGGATGACCCATGAGGTCTCTTCCAACTCTTTGATTCTATGATTTTATGATTAAGCCTTGAATCAATGTATTCCTGATTTTTTGGATTGTATTGGAGATGTGTGGACTTTGCTTTTATGGACGTTGCGGACTCTACCTTGGATTAATTTGTTCCTGCTTATCTTCTTACCTAATTGTATTTACCTATTTCTTTAGAATGTTTTTACTTTGCTGCTTTTTACTTATCTTCATAAAAGGATTGTTTTTTTTCCTATTCAATGTGTAGTGCTTAAAGTCAGAGAGTTATTCCTGTTCTGGAGTGCAACATTTCCCATGAATCAATATAAAGCTTTTCCACATTCCAGAACTGAAAGGAAAGCATTTCTCTTGACCTTACCACCATATAAGGCTTGCTTATCTCTCTATTCTTGCAAACAAACTAGTCTCCTTTGCGCTTGAACACTCTGTCTCTTTTTACAAATTCCTTGCCTTCGATCTACATTCTCATTAGCCTCAACACCTGACAAATCATCATCAGTCTCTGAGAAAGACTGTGAAGAATATATGTAGGCAAAGCAGTAAAATGAGCAAAAACAGTAAAGTTCCAAAACATAGGATAGTCCATGACAAAACAAGATTAATCGGTACAGGAATCAATGAAACAAGACACAAAATCCATAAAACAAGGCAGCATGAAAAATCCAGTACATAAAACTTGGCAAAAACTTGGTACAAGAAACTAAGAGCACTTGAAAGCAAGACCGTCATGAAATTCCAACGTTGACTCAACTGAGGCAACTCTATCCCATGAAACAATATAAAGCTTGTCCATATTCCAGAACTGAAAGGAAAGCACCTTGTAGATGAACTACAACTCCAAAATTCAAGGTCAATGCAAACCAAAAGTATTTTCTGTTGGTCATGGGAGTTCTGTGCGACAAGTTTGGTTCCATTCCATTGTTGTTTGAGTCCTCAGTGCTTTCTGTTAGGGCTGGGTAACAACGGAAAAAATTGTTTCTACACTCGTTTCGTTTTTAGGGGGTCCATTGCGTTTCGTTTTTTAAAAGAATTCCGAATTTTTCTTTAAAAAAATTTGTTATTTACGAAATTTCGTAAATTTCGAATTGATTCGTTAATGGCGGACGCGATTGCGCAATGCGCTAAAAAAAACCTCCAAATGGGACAGGGGGAACTTCTGAAGCTTCCCTCTCCCTCTGTTGTTGACAGTTGGTGTGATAATTATATTTTTTTTCACTGATTAAACAAACAACAGCTGTAAAACTTGCACCAGACATACGGAAATAATAACGAAACGATTTCGAAACGATTTTGAACCAATTACGAAACAATTACGAAATAAATTGAAAAATTCATTTCGATTTTTAGTTGCTCCTGCATGGCTCAATATCGGATTGTAAGCTAATTTAAATACGAATCAATAGCGAATTACGAAATTAATGAACGAAACCGCCCAGCCCTACTTTCTGTGTGTAGGTTAACTACAACTCCAAAACTCAAGGTCAATTCCACCAAACTGTTATTAGTATAAATTAGTATAAATTTATGCAATGCTTTTGATACAAAATAAAAAACAAACAAACCATTCCAGTATTTTCTGTTGGTCATGGGAGTTACATGTGCCAAATTTGGTTCAATTCCATCATTGGTAGAGTTCAGAATGCTCTTTGATTGTAGGTGAACTATAAATCCCAGGAACTACAACTCCTAAATGTCATGGTCTTTTCCCCCTAAACTCCACCAATTATTACATTTGGGCATATTCGTAGCGGGGGGGGGGGGGGGGGCGAGGGGCTTCAGCCCCCCCCCCTAAAAAAATTCTCATGGTGGTTCCCGAAAAGGCCTTACTGGTGCATTATTTAAACTGTTATGTTTATTCATATCATGATCTGATCACCATACTCAATATATCCCATATGCATGGGGGTATTGGGGTAATGATATAAAAGGTTTGCTAGAGTAGACCCTCTTTCACTCAGACTCAGCCCCCCCCCCTGAAAAAAATTAGCCCCCCCCCCCCCGAAATGAAATCCTGGCTACGGGCCTGGGCATTATCCACGCCAAGTTTGGTCCAGATTCATCATTGTTTGAGTCCACATTGCTCTCTGGATGTAGGTGAACTACAACTCAAAAACTCAAGGTCAATGTCCACCTAACCCTTCTGCTGGTCATGGGAGTTCTGTGTGCCAAGTTTGGTTCAATTCCATTGATGGTGGAGTTCAGAATGCTCTTTGATTGTAGGTGAACTATAAATCCCAGGAACTACCACTCCTAAATGTCAAGGTCTTTTCTCCCCAAACTCCACTTATGCCAAGTTTGGTCCTGATTCATCATAGTTTGAGTCCACATTGCTTTCTGGATGTAGGTGAACTACAATTCCCAAACTCAAGTGCAATGCCCACCAAACCCTTCCAATATTCTCTGTTTGTCATTGGAGTTCTATATGACAAGTTTGGTTTGATTGCATCATTGGTGGAGTTCAGAATGCTCTTTGATCGTAGGTGAACTAGAAATCCCAGCAACTGCAACTCCCAAATGACAAAATCAGTGACTTGCCAACCCCACCAGTATTTGGGCCAGTGAATGAAAATACATCCTACATATCACTCCTTCCACCTGCTACTAAGGAGGCTGTCGAGGTCCTGAACCGGTGCCTGGCCGCTGTAACGGTCTGGATGAGGACGAACAAATTGAAATTGAATCCAGACAAGACAGAGGTACTCCTGGTCAGTCGCAAGGCCGAACAGGGTATAGGGTTACAGCCTGTGATGGACGGGGTTACACTCCCCCTGAAGACGCAGGTTCGCAGCTTGGGTGTGATCCTGGATTCATCGCTGAGCCTGGAACCCCAGGTTTCAGCGGTGACCAGGGGAGCATTTGCACAGCTTAGCTCGTGCGCCAGCTGCGCCCGTACCTTGGGAAGTCTGACTTGGCCACGGTGGTACACGCTCTGGTCACATCCCGCCTTGACTACTGCAACGCTCTCTACGTGGGGCTGCCCTTGAAGACGGCCCGGAAGCTCCAGCTAGTCCAGCGCGCGGCAGCCATGTTACTAACAGGAGCGGGACGCAGGGAGCACACAACGCCCTTGTTGTCCCAGCTCCACTGGCTGCCGATCTGCTACCGGGCCCAATTTAAGGTGCTGGTGCTATCCTACAAAGCCCTAAACGGTTCCGGCCCAAAATACCTGCAAACCACATCTCGGCCTATGAGCCCACGAGGACCTTGAGATCATCTGGGGAGGCCCTTCTCTCGGTCCCGCCTGCCTCGCAGGCACGCCTGGCGGGGACGAGAGAGCGAGCCTTCTCGGTGGTGGCCCCCCGGCTATGGAACTCCCTCCCTGCTGAAATCAGACAGGCACCTTCCCTCATGGCCTTTCGCAAGGGCCTGAAAACTTGGCTCTTCGAAAAGGCCTTTAGCTAGTGCTATGTTTCCTTGGAATGATCACCGGAATGGACTATGACGATGAGACTGACTATGACCCTAATCTAGACGAAGCGGATTTTTATATGTGTGTGATTGTCTTGTTCTATTGTAAATTGTTGTGTTTTTCTATGTTTTGTACACCGCCACGAGTCGCCTCCGGGCTGAGAGTGGCGGTTAACAAGTGCAAGTAATAAATAAATAATAAATAATATCAGATACTTACATTATGATTCATAACATTAGCGAAATGACTGTTTTGAAGTAGCAACGAAAATAATGTTATGGTTGGGGGTCACCACAAATGAGGAACTGCATTAAGGGGTCGCGGCATTAGGAAGGTTGAGAAACACTGCTTCGAGGGTTCAAGTTTAGGCCAAAGCACACGGAAAGCGGATACTGACCGCTGGTTCTCTGTGAGAGTTTGATAGCCACTCTGTATGGATTTGGTTAGGAGAACGGAGCCTAGAACATGGAGTGAATTCCAAGAAGGAGAAGGAGGGACTGAGAGCCAGCCGCTTGTCTGCAAACAGAACGTGGTTGTAAAACTCACCGCAGCAGAATGTTAATGGCTTTATTGCTTTCTTAAGGAAGGCTTCAGTAAGAGAGGAAGCTCAAATAAAACCCCGTCGCTATTTATATTCCATTTGCTTTAAAGGGATCCCTCCCCCCCCCCTTCTTTCTGGTCTCATTCGTATGCAGACTATAAACCATGTTAACTGCGCCTGGAAAGGAGCCAGTACTACCGAAGGAAGGGTTTTGACTTTCTAACTTAGGATTCGAGTATTTTGAAGGGAGAAAGGAGGACATCTTTGAGAGATTGAACCACACATGGGAGATCAACTTAGTGGTAGGGACCGTGATCCTTCCACAGGTCACCAGGGCCTTCTTTAGAGAGTATGTCATGAGTAACTTTTCAATAACTTTAAAGCATAGGTTCTTTTTATTGCAATTTCCAGTGTGAGAGGCTATATCACGACTTTCACAGATCTTTTCCACTTTTACACAAAGAATGACACTTTACAGATTTTGTGCAACTACATTGGATGGGAATTTCTCAAGAGTGAAATACTCAAGGCGCAATTGTAAACCGTGCCAACAAAGAGAAAAAATAGGACAAGTGCAAAGAAGCCAGAATGGATGTCAAAAGAACTTCTAACTGTGCTAAAACACAAAAGAGACATGCACAAGAAGTGGAAAAAGGGAGAAATCACCAAAGAAGAATTCAAACAAATAGCCAACACCTGTAGGGAAAAGGTCCGCAAGGCTAAAGCACAAAACGAGCTCAGGCTTGCTAGGGACATTAAAAACAATAAAAAGGGCTTCTTTTCTTATGTCAGTAGAAAAAGGAAAAACAAGGAGGCGATAGGGCCTCTTCGAGGAGAAGATGGGGCAATGCTGACAGGGGATGATAGGGAAAAGGCAGAACTACTGAATGCCTTCTTTGCCTCGGTCTTCTCACAAAAAGAAGGTCATCTTCAACCTCAGCAAGATGGAGTGGATGAGGGATTAGAGGACATCCAACCCCATCGCTAATAGTCAGCATGGATTTACCAAAAACAAGCCATGCCAGACTAATCTGATCTCTTTTTTCGATAGAGTTATAAGCTGGGTAGATGCGGGGAATGCCGTGGATGGAGCGTAGGCCTTCTTTGACAAGGTCCCCCATGACCTTCTGGCAAGGAAACGAGTCCAATGTGGGCTGGGCAAAACTACGGTGAGGTGGATCTGGAATTGGTTAAATGGACGAACCCAGAGGGCGATTCTCCCCAAGGCTTCTTCCTCTTCATCCTGGAAAGAAGTGACGAGCAGAGTGCCACAGGTTTCTGTCCTGACCCGGTCCTGTTCAAAATCTTTATTAATGACTTAGATGAAGGGCTAGAAGGCAGGATCATCAAGTTTGCAGACGACACCAAATTGGGAGGGATAGCCAATACTCCAGAACACAGGAGCAGGATTCAAAACGATCTTGACAGATTAGAGAGATGAATGGCCAAAACTAACAAAATGAAGTTCAACAGTGACAAATGCAAGATACTCCACTTTGGCAGGAAAAAGGAAATGCAAAGATACAGAATGGGGGACGATGCCTGGCTCGAGAGCAGTACGTGTGAAAAAGATCTTGGAGTCCTTGTGGACAAGTTAAACATGAGCCAACAATGTGATGTGGCGGCAAAAAAAGCCAATGGGATTTTGTCCTGCATCAAGAGGAGCCTAGTGTCTAGGTCCAGGGAAGTCATGCTCCCCATGCTCTATTCCGCTTTGGTTAGACCACACCTGGAATATTGTGTCCAATTCTGGGCACCACAATTCAAGAGAGATATTGACAAGCTGGAATGTGTCCAGAGGAGGTCGACTAAATGATCAAGGGTCTGGAGAACAAGCCCTATGAGGAGCGGCTTAAGGAGCTGGGCATGTTTAGCCTGAAGAAGAGAAGGCTGAGAGGAGATATGATAGCCATGTATAAATATGTGAGAGGAAGCCACAGGAAGGAGGGAGCAAGCTTGTTTTCTGCTTCCCTGGAGACTAGGACGCGGAACAATGGCTTCAAACTACAAGAAAGGAGATTCCATCTGAACATGAGGAAGAACTTCCTAACTGTGAGAGCCATTCAGCAGTGGAACTCTCTGCCCCGGAGTGTGGTGGAGGCTCCTTCTTTGGAAGCTTTTAAACAGAGGCTGGATGGCCATCTGTCAGGGGTGATTTGAATGCAATATTCCTGCTTTTTGGCAGGGGGTTGGACTGGATGGCCTATGAGGTCTCTTCCAACTCTTTGATTCTATGATCCTTTGATTCCTCCCTGTGGCAAAGAAGGCATTAAGTAGTTCTGCATTTTCCCTATCCGCTGTCAGCATTGCCCCATCTTCTCCTCGAAGAGGCCCTATCGCCTCCTTGTTTTTCCTTTTTCTACTGACATAAGAAAAGAAGCCCTTTTTATTGTTTTTAATGTCCCTGGCAAGCCTGAGCTCGTTTTGTGCTTTAGCCTTGCGGACCTTTTCCCTACAGGTGTTGGCTATTTGTTTGAATTCTTCTTTGGTGATTTCTCCCTTTTTCCACTTCTTGTGCATGTCTCTTTTGTGTTTTAGCACAGTTAGAAATTAGAAGTTCTATGGACTTCATTTTGTTAGCTTTGGCCCATCTCTCTAATTTGTCAAGACCGTTTTGAATCCTGCTCCTGTCCTCTGGAGTCTTGGCTCTCCCTGCCAATTTGGTGTCGTCTGCAAACTTAATGATAATGCCTTCTAGCCCTTCATCTAAGTCATTAATAAAGATGTTGAACAGGACCGGGCCCAGGACGGAACTCTGCGGCACTCCACTTGTCACTTCTTTCCAGGATGAAGAGGAAGACTTGGGGAGAATCACCCTCTGGGTTCGTCCATTTAACCAATGACAGATCCGCCTCACCGTAGTTTTGCCTAGCCCACATTGGACTAGTTTGTTTGCCAGAAGATCATGGGGGACCTTGTCCCTACAGGTGTTGGCTATTTGTTTGAATTCTTCTTTGGTGATTTCTCCCTTTTTCCACTTCTTGTGCCTGTCTCTTTTGTGTTTTAGCACAGTTAGAAGTTAGAAGTTCTATGGACTTCATTTTGTTAGTTTTGGCCTATCTCTCTAATCTGTCAAGATCGTTTTGAATCCTGCTCCTGTCCTCTGGAGTATTGGCTCTCCCTCCCAATTTGGTGTCTTCTGCAAATTTGATGATCATGCCTTCTCGCCCTTCATCTAAGTCATTAATAAAGATGTTGAACAGGACCGGGCCCAGGACGGAACCCTGCGGCACTCCACTTGTCACTTCTTTTCAAGATGAAGAGGAAGCCTTGAGGAGAATCACCCTCTGGGTTCGTCCATTTATAACTTTAAAGCATAGGTTCTTTTTATTGCAATTTCCAGTGTGAGAGGCTATATTCTAACTTCCACAGATCTTTTACACTTTTACACAAAAAATGACACTGGACATACAGACATACAGATTTTGTGCAACTACATTGGATGGGAATTTCTCAAGAGTGAAATACTCAAGGCGCAATTGCAAACTGTGCCAACAAAGAGAAAAAATAGGACAAGTGCAAAGAAGCCAGAATGGATGTCCAAAGAACTTCTAACTGTGCTAAAACACAAAAGAGACATGCACAAGAATGTCCTCTTCTTTGGTGATTTCTCCCTTTTTCCACTTCTTGTGCATGTCTCTTTTGTGTTTTAGCACAGTTAGAAGTTCTATGGACTTCATTTTGTTAGTTTTGGCCCATCTCTCTAATCTGTCTTTTTCACACGTACTGCTCTCTGGGTTCGTCCATTTAACCACAGATCCACCTCACCGTAGTTTTGCCTCGCCGTAGTTTTGCCTCGCCCACATTGGACTAGTTTCCTTGCCAGAAGGTCATGGGGGACCTTGTCAAAGGCCTTCCTGAAATCCAGGTACACTACATCCACAGCATTCCATGCATCTATCCAGCTTGTAACTTTATCAAAAAAAGAAATCAGATTAGTCTGGCATGACAGAATCCAGCGAGTCTCCTCTCGATGTGGGATTTTGGGAGGCAGTCGATGCTTTGAACATGATGTACCGGTTTGCGCTCCAAGTTTTTCCGACGACTCTCCGCGTTTTGACATGGCAAGGACCTGGCGTCAGGGATTGTTGGGGGCAGAGGGAGAACGATGAGTGGGACGAGGGCCAAGGAATGGCAGAACGTCCCCCCTGGATGTGTAGGTGGACCGGCTATTAAGATATTAGTTTCTCCCTGCCTTTTCGAATGCCTGCAGAGCTCGGGATCGTTAAGCGAAAAGGGCACGGATTGTTATGAGAAGCAATTACGTCGAGTCACTTTTTCCAAAAAGGTACAATGTCCTCGCCGCGTTCTCAGATTGTTACGCTCCGCGATGATGAATAACACTTGGAAGCAGATGTCCAAAGCATCGCCGCCCGGTCAAAAATACTACATTTTTTCCATTTTGCTCCATTAAAGGGAAGAGGGGGGCAATTAAAAGCTCCAGATAGGTTGGAATCTCCCCGTTTTGGGATTCGAGGCGGGATAGGAGCAGCTCATCCTCGGTTGACCTCCTCGGTTGACCTTCCAAAGCCTGGCATCGGCTTCATTCGCAGCCACTGATTCTTTCGGGGTCTCTTAAAAGACCCCACGAGAATCCTTCCGATCAATAGAACTATTTCCAGAGGGATGTGGTGTCTGCATAGAAAAAATATGCCTATAAAAATATTTCCCTGACATCTGTTAACAATAATGGCGTGGGTGACTGAAAAAAAGAAAGCCAAGGAAGAGAGATTAAAAATACAATTCAGTATTTCAAACATTTCCCCCCCTCTTTATTTGGACCAAGGGAGGCAGGAAGATCCATCTAACGGTGGTTAGAGGACCAGGAAAAAGTTCTACAGTGCGTTGTCGAAGGCTGGGTTGCTGTGAGTTTTCCAGGCTGTATAGCCATGTTCCAGAAGCATTCTCTCCTGACATTTCACCCACATCTAGGGCAGGCATCCCCAGAAGTTGTGAGGTACTTTATTTTCGTTGCTACTTCTTACTTACTTAGGTGATCCCTTATAGCACGGAATAATGATATATAGCATCTGTACTTTTCTTACTTAGGCGATCCCTCGTAGTCCGAGGATGATGGTCCTCCAACGTCGGTGTTCTGGCGGTAGGTGACTCCGGAGCCCTATTCTTGACCTGCATCTTCTCCCACAGTGAGGGCATCCGTTTCCAGGTGGAAGGCAGTCTTGGTCGGGGTTGCCTTGATGCACCTTCCTCTTGGCACGCTTCTCTCTTTCGCACTCCATTCGTGCCTCTTCAAATCTCTGCAGCACTGCTGGTCACAGATGACCTCCAGCTGGAGCGCTCAAGGGCCAGGGCTTCCCAGTTCTCAGTGTCTATGCCAGAGTTTTTAAGGTTGGCTTTGAGCCCATCTTTCAATCTCTTTTCCTCCCCACCAACATTCTGTTTTCCATTCTTGAGTTTGGAATAGAACAATTGCTTTGGGAGACAGTCGTCAGGCATCCGGACAATGTAGCCAGTCCAACGAAGTTGATGGCTGAGGACCATCGCTTCAGTGCTGGTGGTCTTTGCTTCTTCCAGCATGCTGACGTTTGTCTGCTTGTCTTCCCAAGAGATTTGCAGGATTTTCCGGAGGCAGCGCTGATGGAATCGTTCCAGGAGTTGCATGTGATGTCTGTAGACAGTCCACGTCTCGCAAACGTATAGCAGGGTTGGGAGGACAATAGCTTTATAGACAAGCACCTTGGTCTCCCTACGGATGTCCCGGTCCTCAAACACTCTCTGCTTCATTCGGAAAAATGCTGCACTCGCAGAGCTCAGGCGGTGTTGTATTTTGGTGTTAATGTTGATGTCTGTAGACAGTCCATGTCTCGCAAACGTATAGCAGGGTTGGGAGGACAATAGCTTTATAAGCAAGCACCTTGGCCTCCCTATGGATGTCCCGGTCCTCAAACACTCTCTGCTTCATTCGGAAAAATGCTGCACTCACAGAGCTCAGGCGGTATTGTATTTCTGTGTCAATGTTGACGTCTGTAGACAGTCCACATCTCGCAAGCGTATAGCAGGGTTGGGAGGACAATAGCTTTATAAGCAAGCACCTTGGCCTCCCTATGGATGTCCCGGTCCTCAAACACTCTCTGCTTCATTCGGAAAAATGCTGCACTCGCAGAGCTCAGGCGGTGTTGTATTTCAGTGTCAATGTGATGTCTGTAGACAGTCCACGTCTCGCAAGTGTATAGCAGGGTTGGGAGGACAATAGCTTTATAAACAAGCACCTTGGTCTCCTTATGGATTCGGAAAAATGCTGCACTCGCAAAGCAATGTTGACTTTTGTGGAGAGGTGGCTGCCAAGTTAGCGGAAATCATCCACATTTTCTAATGTTACACTATTAAGCTGTGTTTCTGGCGTTGGGGAGGGATTGGCCGGTGACTGATGGAAGAGCACTTTGATGTTCTCGATGTTCAACGACAGGCCGAGCTTCTCATATGCTTCTGTGAAGGTGTTTAGAGTGGCTTGTAGATCTTCTTCCGAATGCGCACTGAGACGATACAACCATGTAAACCAGGTCCATGCAGTTAATCTGCATTCTAAAACTGGCAGTGTAGAGAGGGCCCTAGTTCTTGCTTTGCTGATCTCTTTTTTCGATAGAGTTACAAGCTGGGTAGATGCGGGGAATTCCGTGGATGTGGCGTACCTGGATTTCAGGAAGGCCTTCTTTGACAAGGTCCCCCATGACCTTCTGGCAAGGAAACTAGGCCAATGTGGGCGAGGCATAACTACGGTGAGGTGGATCTGGAATTGGTTAAATGGACGAAGCCAGAGGGTGATTCTCCCCAAGGCTTCCCTTTTCATCCTGGAAAGAAGTGACGAGCGGAGTGCCATCCGCAGGGTTCCGTCCTGGGCTCTGTCCTGTTCAACATCTTTATTAATGACTTAGATGAAGGGCTAGAAGACAGGATCATCAAGTTTGCAGACAACACCAACTTGGGAGGGAGAGCCAAGACTCCATAGGACAGGAGCAGGATTCAAAGGGATCTTGACAGATTAGAGAGAGGATTGGCCAAAACTAACAAAATGAAGTTCAACGGGGACAAATGCAAGATACTCCACTTTGGCAGGGAAAACAAAATGCAAAGAGACAGAATGGGGGACAATGAGGCCTGGATCGAGAGCAGTACGTGTGAAAAAGATCTTGGAGTCCTCGTGGACAACAAGTTAAACATGAGCCAACAATGTGATGTGGCGGCAAAAAAAGCCAATGGGATTTTGGCCTGCATCAATAGGAGCATAGTGTCTAGATCTAGGGAAGTAATGCTACCCCTCTATTCTGCTTGGTTAGACCACTACCTGGAATATTGTGTCCAATTCTGGGCACCACAATTCAAGAGAGACATTGACAAGCTGGAATGTGTCCAGAGGAGGGCGACTCAAATGATCAAGGGTCTGGAGAACAAGCCCTATGAGGAGCGGCTTAAGGAGCTGGGCATGTTTAGCCTGAAGAAGAGAAGGCTGAGAGGAGATATGATAGCCATGTATAAATATGTGAGAGGAAGCCACAGGGAGGAGGAGGGAGCAAGCTTGTTTTCTGCTTCCTTGGAGACTAGGACGCAATGGAACAATGGCTTCAAACTACAAGAGAGGAGATTCCATCTGAACATGAGGAAGAACTTCCTGACTGTGAGAGCTGTTCAGCAGTGGAACTCTCTGCCCCGGAGTGTGGTGGAGGCTCCTTCTTTGGAAGCTTTTAAGCAGAGGCTGGATGGCCATCTGTCAGGGGTGATTTGAATGCAATATTCCTGCTTCTTGGCAGAATGGGGTTGGACTGGATGGCCCACAAGGTCTCTTCCAACTCTTGGATTCTATGATTCTATGCTTTGGCGGCTGCAAACCGTAAGCTGCAGAAACAGTGTATTCTGTGTAGGGAGAGGAAAGGGAAGAATGGTGTCCTTTTCCATACATTTCCCCCTTTCAGGAGAATGTCCCATTGATCCCCCCCACTTTCCCGTCTGCCTGAAACCCAAAGCATGTCCGTACATCATGTGTTTGTCCCTTGATGCCTCAAGTATTTTCCACAAGTACGGCGAGTTTTCCAGCCGACGGGCCAACATTGTGAGAGAGGGAGCGAGGACCAGGCGAGCGAGCGAGCGGCCTTTGTTTTTCCATGCAGCAAAAACTTTGGCGCATGGATCGGAGGGATTCTTCCATCCAAAGATGTATCGCTGCCGTTTAAACTGTCTGGGTTTCTCGGGTCGCAAGAGGTCACTGCGCAGTTTGCTTTCAGGATGGGATTTGTGGAAAGGTATATGGGCCGCCCACAGATAGTTGCTGCCTGAGGCTCCTGTGCATTGAATGCCTGATGTTGTTATTATTATTACTAGCTGTACCTGCCACGCGTTGCTGTGGCCAACCTTCCCACGCTCTTTGTCTCCTTCTTTCTTTGGAGGGAGATGTAGTGCATGCACACACAGAGGCAGCCCTAGGTAATCTTTAACGGTAAGCAAACGGTAGGTGTAGGTGAACTACAACTCCAGAACTCAAAGTCAATGCTCAGAAAACCCTTCCAGCATTTTCTGAAGGTCGTGGGAGTTCTGTGTGCCAAGTTTGGTTCCATTCCATCGTTGGTGGAGTTCAGAGTGCTCTTTGATGTTAGGTGAACTATAAATCCCAGCAACTACCACTCCCAAGTGACAAAATCAATGCCCCTCTAACCCACCAGCAGGGGTGGCCCTAAGTAATTTTCAACGGTAAGCAAACAGTATTTTGGCGCCCCCCCCCCCCCCCAACCAATCACGGATATATATTTTCTGTTTGTCGTGGGAGTTCTGTGTGCCATATTTGGTTCAGTTCCATCCTTGGTGGAGTTCAGAATGCTCTTTGATTGTAGGTGAACTATAAATCCCAGCAACTACAACTCACATATGTCAAGGTCTATTTTCCCCCAAGAGCGCCTCAAGAGCACCCCTGGGCAAAATCAACTATACTGCAAAGGCTTACTTTGCGTAATGGTTGAGCCGCCCCTGTGCACACACACACATACACATATGGGTGTGGATAATATGGTAATGTCTATGTTGAAAGGAAGTTGTGGAGAATACCTACATGGATGTGCATTTTCTAAGCACTTTATATTTTTTAGGTCTGCTCGTATGCCCTTCCACAAATGCCACTATCACCATTTCGTCCATGTCCCAACATTATTCCCAATTTTAACTTTACATTTGGCCTTCCCACTGTTTCTAATTGTGTGCTGTCTTATTGCTAATTTTGTGTATTTTATTGTCTATGTTTTTATTTTAATTGCTTGTACTGTTGTTGTTATTATTGCTTGTACTGTTGTATTCGGCCTCGGCCTCATGTAAGCCACACTGAGTCCCTTGAGGAGATGGTAGCGGGGTATAAATAAAGTATTATTATTATTATTATCATAGAATCATAGAATCATAGAATCAAAGAGTTGGAAGAGACCTCATGGGCCATCCAGTCCAACCCCATTCTGCCAAGAAGCAGGAATATTGCATTCAAATCACCCCTGACAGATGGCCATCCAGCCTCTGCTTAAAAGCTTCCAAAGAAGGAGCCTCCACCACACTCCGGGGCAGAGAGTTCCACTGCTGAACGGCTCTCACAGTCAGGAAGTTCTTCCTAATGTTCAGATGGAATTATTATTATTCCTTCTTTCTTTCCTCCCTTCTTCCTTTCCTCCGTCGCTTGGGAACCCGGCGCTGCCCAGGTTATTAGAGAAAGTGGGTAATGGTGGTTCTGTATGCCAAGTTTGGTCTTTATTGGTCATTGGATAATGGCTGCATGGTTTTCAGGAAGTGAGTGAAGGAACTTGAAGTCCCATCATCCATTGTCTGTCCTCCTCCAATCTGCACCAGGATGTAGAGTGGGTCATTGGGGCTCTGTATGCCAAATTTGGTCTTTATCAGTCATTGGATGAGGGTGGCAGTGGCTTCAGTAAGTTAGTGAAGGTACTGCAAGTCCCATCATCCAAAGTCCACCCTCCTCCAAACTGAAACAGGATGTAGATAGGGTCATGGGGGCTCTGTGTGGCAAGTTTGGTCTTGATTGGTCATTAGATGAGGGTTGCAGCAATATTGGGAAGGGAGTGAAGGTACTTGAAGTCTCATCATCCATTGTCTGTCCTCCTCCAATCTGCACCAGGATGTAGAGTGGGTCATTGGGGCTCTGTATCCCAAGTTTGGTGTTGATCAGTCATTGGTGAGGGTCTCAGTGGTCTCAAAAAGTGAGTGAAGTTACTGCAAGTCCCATCATCCATCTCCAATTTTTTCCAAACCACACCAGGATGTTAAGTGTGTCATGAGAGGTCTATGTGCCAAGTTTGGTCTTGATCAGTCATTGGATGAGGTTAACAGCGGTCTCAGAATGTGAATGAAGGTACTGAAAGTCCCATCATCCATGGTCAACCCACCTCCAAAACTGCAGCAATATGTAGAGTGGGTCATGGGGGCTCTGTGTGCCAAGTTTGGTCTTGATTGGTCATTAGATGTGGATTGCAGCAGTCTTGGGAAGTGGAGGTACTTGAAGTCCCATCATCCATGGTCTGTCCTCCTCGAAGTGCACCAGGATGTAGAGTGGGTTATGGGGGCTCTGTGTGTCAATTTGGCCTTGATTGGTCATTGGATGAGGGTCGCAGTGGTTTCAGTAAGTGAGGAAAGATACTGCAAGTCCCATCATCCATGGTCCATCCCCCTTAGAACTGCATCAGGATGTAGAGTGGGCCATGAGTACTCTGTGTGCCAAGTTTGGGCCTGGTCTGTGATTTGTAGGGGCTACAATGTTCTGTGGGAAGTGAATCGGGTGAAGGAGGAAGGTGAAGAGGAAGGGGTCATGCTGCCCTGAGGGAGGAAGCTCCCTGCCGCGGTGAGGGAGGGAGTTCAGTGCCGCTCGCTGTGCCAGTTCTGTTTGTATGGCCGTGCGTGCGCACGCGCTTGGCTCTCAATGCTGTAACGGCAGCTCTTCCCTTGTGTGGATTTTTGGGGTTTCTGCTGTTTCTTTGGAGGGTTTTTTGAGTGGAGGACATACATTGGCCTGTTAGGTGTATCATGTTCAAATTTGGTGTCCATTCCCCCAGTGGTTTTTGAGTTCTGTGAATATCACAAATGAACACTACATTTTTATTTATATAGACTAGCCGTCCCCTGCCACATGTTGCTGTGGCCCACATGGGGGTTCTGTGTGGGAGGTTTCAATTCTATCATTGGTGGGATTCAGAATGCTCTGTGATTGTAGGTGAACTATAAATCCCAGCAACTACAACTCCCAAATGCCAAGATTCTATTTTCCCCAAACTCCACCAGTGTTCACATTTGGGCATATTGAGTATTCGTGTAGAGTTTGGTCCAGATCCATCATTGTTTGAGTCCACAGTGATCTTTGGATGTAGGTGAACTACAACTCCAAAACCAAAGGACACTGCACCAAACCCTTCCAGTATTTTCTGTTGGTCATGGGAGAACTGTGTGCCAAGTTTGGTTCAATTCCATCGTTGGTGGGGTTCAGAATGCTCTTTGATTGTAGGTGAACTATAAATCCCAGCAACTACAACTCCCAAATGTCAAGATTCTATTTTCCCCAAACTCCACCAGTGTTCACATTTGGGCATATTGAGTATTCTTGTAGAGTTTGGTCCAGATCCATCATTGTTTGAGTCCACAGTGATCTCTGGATGTAGGTGAACTACAACTCCAAAACCAAAGGACACTGCCCACCAAACCCTTCCAGTATTTTCTGTTGGTCATGGGAGAACTGTGTGCCAAGTTTGGTTCAATTCCATCGTTGATGGGGTTCAGAATGCTCTTGATTGTAGGTGAACTATAAATCCCAGCAACTACAACTCCCAAATGTCAAGATTCTATTTTCCCCAAACTCCACCAGTGTTCACATTTGGGCATATTGAGTATTCTGTAGAGTTTGGTCCAGATCCATCATTGTTTGAGTCCACAGTGATCTTTGGATGTAGGTGAACTACAACTCCAAAACCAAAGGACACTGCCCACCAAACCCTTCCAGTATTTTCTGTTGGTCATGGGAGAACTGTGTGCCAAGTTTGGTTCAATTCCATCGTTGGTGGGGTTCAGAATGCTCTTTGGTTGTAGGTGAACTATAAATCCCAGCAACTACAACTCCCAAATGACAAAATCATTTTTGAGTGAAGGACATACATTGGGTTGTTAGGTGTCTTGTGTCCAAATTTGGTGTCAATTCCCCAGTGGTTTTTGAGTTCTGTGAATATCACAAACGAACATTACATTTTTATTTATATAGATTATGTGCACAACAATTAGTTATTGTGGAACATTCTCCATGATCCCATCCACATACAGTTTGGAACTGCATCGTATGCTTGGCGCATTATATGAGTCTACACCAGTGTTTCTCAACCTTCCTATTTTCATTCGTTGGACCAAATTTTGCACAAATACCCGATACACCCAAATTTGAATACTGGTGGGGATGGGGGATAGATTTTGTCATTTGAGAGTTGTAGTTGGTGGGATTTATAGTTCACCTACAATCAAAGTGCATTCTGAACTCTACCAACGATGGAACTGAACCAAACTTGGCACACAGAACTCCCATGACCAACAGAAAATAGTGGAAGGGCATTGACCTTGAGTTCTGGAGTTGTAGTTCACCTATATCCACAGAGCACTGTGGACTCAATGATGGATCTGGACCAAACTCTACCAACGATGGAACTCAACCAAACTTGGCACACAGAACTCCCATGACCAATAGTAAATACTGGAAGCGTCTGGTGGGCACTGACCTTGAGTTTGGGAGTTGTAGTTCATCTACATGCAAAGAGCTCTGTGGACACAAACAATGATGGATCTGGACCAAACTTGGCACAAATACTCAATATGCCCAAATCTGAACACTGGTGGAATTTGGGGGAAATGGGCCTTGATTTTTGGGAGCTGTAGTTGCTGGGATGTATAGTTCACCTACAATCAAAGAGCATTCTGAACTCCATCAGCAATGGAATTGAACCAGATTTGGCACATGGAACTCCCATGACCAACAGAAAATACTGGAATGGTTTGGTTTTTTTATTTTGTATCGAAAGCATTGCATAAATTAGCATAAACTAGTACAATTTATGCTAATAACAGTTTGGTGGAATTGAGATTTGTAGTTTGGGGAAGTCCTGGGATTTGTAGTTTGGGAAAAATCCTGGCATTTGTAGTTTGGGGAAATCCTGGAATTTCTAGTTTGGGGAAACCCTGGGATTTGTAGTTTGGGGAAAACCTGGGATTTGTAGTTTGGGGAAGTCCTGGGATTTGTAGTTTGGAGGAAATTCTGGGATTTGTACTTTGGGGAAAATTCTGGGATTTGTAGTTCGGGGAAACCCTGGGATTTGTAGTTTGGAGGAAATTCTGGGATTTCTAGTTTGGGGAAATTCTAGGATTTGTAGAGTGGGGAAACCCTGGGATTTCTAGTTTGGGGAAGTCCTGGGACTTCTAGTTTGAGGAAGTCCTGGAATTTCTAGTTTGGGGAAGTCCTGGGATTTGTAGTTTGGGGAAACCCTGGGATTTGTAGTTTAGGGAAATTCTGGGATTTGTAGTTTGGGGAAACACCAGCCCTCTTTGTCAGTGAAGGCTGCAGACCTTGGAAAGCTGCAACTTCCAGGATTCTATAGCATTGAGCCATGGCAGCTCATGTGGTGTCGAACTGAATTAACTCTGCAGTGTAGATGCACCCACAGAGGAACCTGAAGTTGCAAAACTAATAAGAGAACAAGCTCTGGAATCCGAGAAGCTGTGAAGTAAGAGGCTCTCTGCCTTCTTCGCAAAGGTGTGTAACGCACACCATTATTTATTATTTACGTCTCTTTCAAGTTTAGCATTCCACACTTCGTCATGTTTTTAACATATGGACATCCATGTGGCTTCACATTTTCTTTGACGTTTGTGGCTGTGTGATAAGCCTGCCATTTCTCTCCCCAAAAGCTGGGATTCTTGGTTCTGAGTTAAGGCTTTGCCACACTTTGCTTGGATTCAGTGGTTTTGGAGAGTCAAACCACCAAGGGATGAATACGCATTACCAAATGCATGCATTTTATGCAGCCGGGAACGAAAATATTGCAACGGAGAAGCATAAACTTCAGGAAGGGATGCTGGCTTTGCATCACTTGGGTGAGTATGCCTTTACTTTTACAAACCTTGGTTCGGAAGGAGGCGAAAAGGTGGAGTTTGTTGTGACCGGAGGGGGCGCTCCTCAAGAGGCAATCGAGGGGCATTTACAGAGACGCCTCTGCGCCCCTGGCAAAACAAAAGTGTACTGCGACTGCTTACTTTGCGTAATGGATGAGCCGCCCCTGCCCCCCCCCCGCCATAAAAGATAGTAACTTATAGTTTTGCTAAGGACAAGGACACCAGACTGGATAAAAAGGAAGTAATGCTCCCCACGCTCTATTCCGCTTTGGTTAGACCACACCTGGAATATTGTGTCCAATTCTGGGCACCACAATTCAAGAGAGATATTGACAAGCTGGAATGTGTCCAGAGGAGGGCGACTCAAATGATCAAGGGTCTGGAGAACAAGCCCTATGAGGAGCGGCTTAAGGAGCTGGGCATGTTTAGCCTGAAGAAGAGAAGGCTGAGAGGAGATATGATAGCCATGTATATGTTGGGGTTCAGCCTGAGTTTGAACTTGAACCTGATTCTCTGTTTCATAGAATCATAGAATCAAAGAGTGGGAAGAGACCTCATGGGCCATCCAGTCCAACCCCATTCTGCCAAGAAGCAGGAATATTGCATTCAAATCACCCCTGACAAATGGCCATCCAGCCTCTGCTTAAAAGCCACATTGGCCCTCCTCCAATCTGCTGGAACTTCTCCCGTTCTCCAAGAACTCTCAAAGATGGTTGCCAATGGTTCCGAAATGACTTCCGCTAGTTCCTTCAATACTCTGGGGTGTAGTTGATCTGGCCCTGGGGACTTGAACTCATTAAGAGCGGCCAGGTATTCCTGGACGACTTCTTTCCCAATTTGGGGTTGGATGTCCTCCAATCCCTCATCCACTCCATCTTGCTGAGGTTGAAGACTCTCTTTTTGTGAGAAGACCGAGGCAAAGAAGGCATTCAGTAGTTCTGCCTTTTCCCTATCCCCTGTCAGCATTGCCCCATCTTCTCCTCGAAGAGGTCCTATCGCCTCCTTGTTTTTCCTTTTTCTACTGACATAAGAATAGAAGCCCTTTTTATTGTTTTTAATGTCCCTGGCAAGTCTGAGCTCGTTTTTTGCTTTAGCCTTACGGACCTTTTCCCTACAGGTGTTGGCTATTTGTTTGAATTCTTCTTTGGTGATTTCTCCCTTTTTCCACTTCTTGTGCATGTCTCTTTTGTGTCTTAGCACAGTTAGAAGTTCTTTGGACATCCCTTCTGGCTTCTTTGCACTTGTCCTATTTTTTCTCTTTGTTGGCACTGTTTGCAATTGCGCCTTGAGTATTTCACTCTTGAGAAATTCCCATCCATCCGTAACTCCCTTGTCTTTTAGTATCTGTGTCCACGGAATGCTGCTCAGTGTTTCCTTCATTTTTTTGAAATCAGCTCTCCTAAAGTCCAAAATACGGGTTTGACTTGTCTTAGTTTCGGCCTTCCTTTGTACCTCAAATTGCAGGAGCACATGGTCACTTGCCCCTAAGGATCCTACCACTTCGACCGCATCGATCAGGTCCTCCGCATTTGTTCCTCCTGATGCTAATGAAAGTATATTTACTGATGCTAATGGAAATGTACCTTTTGATGTCAATGCTCCTGAAATTAGTGAGGAAGAAACTGCTGTAGGTTTGGAAAATGCCAATGTTCCTGAAATTAGTGAGGAAGGAACTTCTGTAGATTTGGAAAATGAAAGTACCAGTGTTCATGAGAATGTTTCAGAGGGAGACCTTGAACTTTCCCTCCCTTCTGCACCTGTTAACTGTAATGACAACAGAAGGGGCCAAATTTGGGAAGACAGAAGTAAATCACTCAGTTTGCGTCGATCCTCCCAAATTCAAGAATTAAAAACATTGGCTTCAAAACAGAAGGGCGGTTCACGGAACCAATTCTTGAGTTAATTGCCTTACGCCGGGCTGACTGTCTCAGTTCAGGCATCGTTTCAGAATTGATGAAGACCTTGGCAGTTCTCCCGGTTCCCTGGCCATAGTTTGGGAAGATTTCTAGGATATCAAGTACGGTTTGTGGATTGCTAACAGGTTCCAGTATTTCACAGTGAGGCTTTTGGTTTTGCTTTGTCCATTTAAATTCATGTTTGCTGATTTTGCTGTGGCTTTTGACTTGCATTTTTCCTTTATTTTGTAACCATTTTTCTTCAATAAAAAAGGATTGTTTTTCACAGCCAAGTGTGGTGGGTAGTTATCTTAGGGCCTCGTTCCCTGCTCTGGATTGCAACAGTATATAAATATGTGAGAGGAAGCCACAGGGAGGAGGGAGCAAGATTGTTTGCTGCTTCCTTGGAGACTAGGACACAATGGAACAATGGCTTCAAACTACAAGAAAGGAGATTCCATCTGAACATGAGGAAGAACTTCCTGACTGTAAGAGCCGTTCAGCAGTGGAACTCTCTGCCCCGGAGTGTGGTGGAGGCTCCTTTTGGAGCTTTTAAACAGAGGCTGGATGGCCATCTGTCAGGGGTGCTTTGAATGCAATATTCCTGCTTCTTGGCAGGGGGTTGGACTGGATGGCCCATGAGGTCTCTTCCAACTCTTTGATTCTAGGATTTTATGATTCCGAAAGGAAAGAGGTCCCAGCCTGGCTCTGAGCAGGTTGTGTCCTTTGGGGAGCAGCAGCTGGGAGCAATTTCCTTGCCTTCTGCACTCGCGCCTGGGAAGCATGTGCCGTTGTCCGTTTGATCCGGAGCCCGGAGTGCAGAGCGGCCTGTTCCTCCTGGCAGATGCGCTCAGGTCCCAGGAATGAGTGACGCCAGGCATTCCTGCCCTGGTTCCAGCTGCAGGTGCAGAAAGGCAAACCTGGCAGCTGCCGCCGTCCTATTTTCCTCTGTTGGGAGCCATAAAGGACTTGCCGGTCCAGAGGCAAGGAAAGGACGAATGCCGTTTGACCCCCATGGCCTGATGCTACAGAGTCCAAGCAGCCATCATTTTATATGGCCAATAATAACAACAACAACAACAACACTTAATTTGTACCCCGCTACCAGTCAAGGTTTCCCTTGACTCCACGGTGCTGAACAATTTCAGACCAATCTCCAATCTCTAGGTTCTTGTGGGTTTTTTCGGGCTATAGGGCCATGTTCTAGAGGCATTTCTCCTGACGTTTCGCCTGCATCTATGGCATTTCAATGGCTTCTCTCTGTAGCCTGACATGGTGGTTGTTGGTGTGGTCCAGCATTTCTGTGGACCACAAGCATGTGGACAATTTCAACAGAAAGGAAGAGACCATGAAAATGAACAAAATCTGGCTACCAGTATTAAAAAACTCTAAAATTACAACAGCAAAACAGCAGAGAGGAAATAACCAGGCACATCTTAACACCTCTCAACAGGGGATTTTCCCAGGCTCAGCCAGGCCTTCAAATGCTAATGAAGGTGGTCAGTTGAAACATTCACACCTAGCTCCAGCAGAGAAGAGCTTTTTGCCCCACCCCAGCCATTCCACAGATATATAAACCCATTGTCCTAATTCCAACAGACCTCACTACCTCTGAGGATGCTTGCCATAGATGCAGGAGAAACGTCAGGAGAAATGCCTCTAGAACATGGCCCTATAGCCCGAAAAAACCCACAAGAACTAAGGTCTCATTTTCCTCATGGAAAACCCTTGCCCTTCTTGCTCTGGCATCACAGGGAATGGTATTTTTGTTCTCTTTCTTTCGTTCTTTCTTCTCTTCCACCTGCAAGATCTTTCCTAATCCCTGAGGCCTGGGATGCCAGCGCAGGCGACTCCGAACAGGCCAGGTGCTTTGCAGAATGTTAATAATGGCGCATACATGGGCAGATCTATAAAAAGGGAGAGCGGTCCTGATGAAGAACAAATAGAACAAATAAGCCCAGAAGTGAGGAATGCTGCCACCAGGAAATTAAAAAAAAGGAGGGAGGAAAGAAACCCCTGCAAATGGCAAAAGGGGACCCGCTTGTGCCCAGGAAGAAGCGCCGTTCATCCCTGAAATAACACTCAGCAAAGCCAAAGGAATGCGCAGCAGGTGTGGCGAGCCTCACAGAGAGGGAGGAAGAAAGAAGGGAAAGAAAGAAAGAAAGAAGAAAGAAGAAAGAAAGAAGGAAAGAAAGAAAGAAAAAAGAAAGAAGAAGAAAGAAAGAAAAAGGAAGAAGGAAGGAAGAGGAAAAAGAGAAAGAAGAAAGAAAGGAAGAGAGAAAGAGAAAGAAAGAAGAAAGAAAGAAAGAAAAAAAAGAAGAAAGAAAGAAGGAATGAAGGGAAGGAAGAAGAAAGAAGAAAAAGAAAGAGGAAAGAAAGAAAGAAAGAGAAAAAGAAAGAAAGAAAGAAGAAAGAGAGAGAGAGAGAGAGGAGAAAGAAAGGAGAAGGAAGGAGAAGAAAGAGGAAGGAAGGAGGAAGGAGGGAGAAAGAAAGAGAGGAAAGAGGGAAGGGAAGAGGAAGAAAGGGAAAGGAAAAGAGAGAGAAGAGGAAAAAGAAGGAGAGAGAGAAAAAGGAGAAAGAAAGAGAAAGAAAGGAAGAAGGAGGGAGGAAGAAGAGGGAGAAGGAAGGAAAAGAAGAAAGAAAGAAGAGAGAGGGAAGAGGAAGAAAGAGAGAAAGGAAAGAGAGAGAGAGAGAGAGAGAGAGAGAAAGCAAGCGAGGAAAGAAAGAAGAAAGTGAGAGAGAGGAAAGAAGGAAGGCAGGGAGAAAAGAAAGACAGAAAACAGAAAGGAAGGGAGGGAGGGAGGGAAGGAAAGAAAGAAGGAAGGAAGAGAGGAGAGAAAGAAAGAGAGGAAAGAGGGAAGGGGGAAAGAGGAAGAAAGAGAGAAAGGAAAGAGAGAGAGAGCAAGAGGGGAAAGAAAGAAGAAAGTGAGAGAGGAAAGAAGGGAAAGGAAGGAAGGGAGGAAGAAGGAAGGGGGAGAAAGAAAGAGAAAGGAAGGAAAGAGAAAGAATGAAGGGAAGGGGGAAAGAGGAAGAAAGAGAGAAAGGAAAGAGAGAGAGAGCAAGAGAGGAAAGAAAGAAGAAAGTGCGAGAGGAAAGAAATAAGGCAGGGAGAAAAGAAAGGCAGAAAACAGAAAGGGAGGGAGGGAGGGAGGGAAGGAAGGAATGAAGGAATGAAGGAGAAGGGGGGAGGAAAAGGGGGAAGGAAAAGGAAGGCAGGCAGGCAGGCAGGCAGAAAGAAAGAGAAAGAAAGAAAGAAAGAAAGGGAAGGGGGAAAGAGGAAGAAAGAGAGAAAGAAAAGATAGAGTACAAGAGAGGAAAGAAAGAAGGAAGTGAGAGGGAGAGGAAAGAAGGAAGGAAGGAAGAAAAGAAAGACAGAAAACAGAAAGGAAGGGAGGGAAGGAGGGAAGGAAGGAAAACAGAAGAAAAGAAAAAGAGCAAGAGCAAGGGAGGAAAGGAGGGAAAGGGAGAGAGAGAAGAAGGAGGGAAAAGAAGAAAGGGGGGGAGAGAAGAAGGAGGGGAAAAAAGAGAAAAGAAAGAGAGAGAGAGAAAGGAAGAGAGAGAGGAAAGATGGAAGAAGAAACGGAGAGAGAAAAAGAAAGAAAGAAAAGGAAGAAAGGAAGGGATGAAGGAAGGAAGGAAGGAAGGGGAAACGAAAAAGAGTGGGGGAAGATTGAAGAAGAAATGGAGAGAGAGGAAGGGAGGGAGGGAAGGGGCGAGAGAAAGAGATAGTGAAAGAGAGGAAAGGAGGGGGGATCGAGAGAGGAAGAAAGGAAGGAATAAAAGAAAAAAGAAATAAAGAGTAAGAGTGAGGGGGAGAGAGAGAGATGAAAGATTAATGGAAGGGAGGAGTGAAAAAGAAGGAAAAGAAAGGAAGAAGGAAGGAAGAAAAGAAATAGAAGAGAGAGAGAAGCAAAAAAGAAAGGAAAGAAGAATAGGAGGGAACGAAGAAAGAAAAAGAGATTAAAAGAAAGAGAAGAGAGAGCGCAAGAAAGAAAGAAATCAAAGTTGAAAAGGATGGAGGGAAGGAAGAAAAAGAAGAAAAGAAAACGAGGCAGACATGCTCAAGGCAAAGCTGTGGATGAGGAAAAGCTGTCCCAGAATCCCCCAACCTCCATGACTACCAGGATGCTGGGAATTGTAGTCAAAAGCAACTTTCCCAAACTTGGCTATAAACATATAACAATGAATGCAACATAAATAAATCCGACCAACAAGCAATGAAAGCGCTGCAGAGTGGCAGAAGTCAGGTCATAAGTTACTGGATTGTCTAACCAACAGCCTCCTTTACAAGGCCTCATCTCCAGTGCCACATCATGCAGTTTGAAACTGCATTAAATAAGCAGTGTAGACGCATATAAGGCAGTTCCAAATGACAATAAGGCAGTGTTTCTCAACCTGGGGGTCGGGACCCCTGGGGGGGTCGCGAGGGGGTGTCAGAGGGGTCGCCAAAGACCGTCAGAAAACTCAGTATTTTCTGTTGGTCATGGAGTACTGGGTCCACAGTGCTCTCTGGATGTAGGTGAACTACAACTCCCAAACTCAATGCCCACCAAACCCTTCTAGTGTTTTCTGTTGGTCATCAAAGTTCTGTGTGCCAAGTTTGGTTCAATTCCATCACCGGTGGAGTTCAGAATGCTCTTTGATTGTGGGTGAAGTATAAATCCCAGCAACTACAACTCCCAAATATCAAAGTCTGTTTCCCCCAAACTCCTCCAGTGTTCACATTTAGGCATATTGAGTGTTTGTGGCAAGTTTGGTCCAGATCCATCATTTGAGTGCATGGTGCTCTCTGGATCTAGGTGAACTACAACTCCAAAACTCAATGCCCACCAAACCCTTCCAGTATTTTCTGTTGGTCGTGGGAGTTCTGTGTGCCAAGTTTGGTTCCATTCCATCATTGGTGGAGTTCAGAATACTCTTTGATTGGAGGTGAACTATAAATCCCAGCAACTACAACTCCCAAATGTCAAGGTCTATTTTATCCAAACTCCACCAGTGTTTGCATTTGGGCGTATTGAGTAGTCATGCCAAGTTTGGTCCAGATCCATCATTGAGTCCACACTGCTCTCTGGATGTAGGTGAACTACAACTCCAGAACTCAAGGTCAATGCTCAGCAAACCCTTTCAGTATTTTCTGATGGTCGTCGGAGTTCTGTGTGCCAAGTTTGGTTCCATTCAATCATTGGTGGAGTTCAGAGTACTCTTTGATGGTAGGTGAACTATAAATCCCAGCAACTACAACTCCCAAAAGTCAAGGTCTATTTTATCCAAACTCCACCAGTGTTCACATTTGCGCATATTGAGTATTTGTGCCAAGTTTGGTCCAGATCTACGATTGTGTGAGTCCACAGTGCTCTCTGTGGTTCAATTCCATCGTTGGTGGAGTTCAGAGTGCTCTTTGATGGTAGGTGAACTACAAATCCCAGAAACTACAACTCCCAAAAGTCAAGGTCTATTTTCCCCAGGCTCCACCAGTGTTCACATTTGCGCATATTGAGTATTTGTGCCAAGTTTGGTCCAGATCTACGATTGTGTGAGTCCACAGTGCTCTCTGTGGTTCAATTCCATCGTTGGTGGAGTTCAGCGTGCTCTTTGATGGTAGGTGAACTATAAATCCCAGCAACTACCACTCCCAAGTGACAAAACCCACCAGCAGAGGCGGCCCTAGGTAATTTTCAATGGTAAGCAAACAGTATTTTGGCAACCCCCCCCCCCCCAACTAATCACTGATACATATTTTCTGTTCGTCATGGAAGTTCTGTGTGCCATCTTTGGTTCAATTCCATCATTGGTGGAGTTCAGAATGCTCTTTGATTATAGGTGTTGATTATAGGTTTTACCCAGCCATATGTTGTCTCATGCAAAGAGAGAAAGAGCTACCTCTCTTTTCATTTGCAGCCAAAGCGTTAGTGGGAATGAGGATTTGGTGGATTCCAGTACCATCTAGTGGCCTGCTGTTCCTCAGCACCTCTGCTTTATTTTAGGAGCTGAAATCATAGAATCAAAGAATCATAGAATCCTAGAGTTGGAAGAGACCTCCAACCCCATTCTGCCAAGAAGCAGGAACATTGCATTCAAATCACCCCTGACAGATGGCCATCCAGCCTCTGTTTCAAAGCTTCCAAAGAAGGAGCCTCCACCACACTCCGGGGCAGAGAGTTCCACTGCTGAACGGCTCTCACAGTCAGGAAGTTCTTCCTCATGTTCAGATGGAATCTCCTCTCTTGTAGTTGAAGCCATTGTTCCATTGCGTCCTAGTCTCCAAGGAAGCAGAAAACAAGCTTGCTCCCTCCTCCTCCCTGTGGCTTCCTCTCACATATTTATACATGGCCATCATCATATCTCCTCTCAGCCTTCTCTTCTGCAGGCTATACATGCCCAGCTCCTTAAGCTGCTCCTCATAGGGCTTGTTCTCCAGACCCTTGATCATTTGAGTCGCCCTCCTCTGGACACATTCCAGCTTGTCAATATCTCTCTTGAATTGTGGTGTACACATGCCCCACCATGTGTGTTTGTGTATGTGTATATATATATTTGTGTATATATGTGTGTTTGTGTATGTGTGTATATATATATTGTGTATATGTGTATATTTGCGTGTTAGTGTATACGTGTGTATCTATATTTGTGTATATGTGTATAAATGTGTGTTTGTGTATATGTGTGTATATATATTTGTGTATATGTGTATATATGTGTGTTTGTGTATATGTGTGTATATATATTTGTGTACATGTGCATATATGTGTGTTTGTGTATGTGTGTATATATATATTTGTGTATATGTGTATATTTGCGTGTTTGTGTATATATATATATATATTATATATATATATTTGTGTATATGTGTGTTTTTGTATATGAGTGTAAATATTTGTGTATATGTGTATATATGTGTGTTTGTGTATATATATATATATTTGTGTATATGTATATATGTGTGTTTTTGTATATGTGTGTATATATATATATTTGTGTATATGTGTATATTTGCGTGTTAGTGTATACGTGTGTATCTATATTTGTGTATATGTGTATAAATGTGTGTTTGTGTATATGTGTGTATATATATTTGTATATGTGTATATATGTGTGTTTGTGTATATGTGTGTATATATATTTGTGTACATGTGCATATATGTGTGTTTGTGTATGTGTATATATATATATTTGTGTATATGTGTATATTTGCGTGTTTGTGTATATATATATATTATATATATATTTGTGTATATGTGTGTTTTTGTATATGTGTGTAAATATTTGTGTATATGTGTATATATGTGTGTTTGTGTATATATATATATATTTGTGTATATGTGTATATGTGTGTTTTTGTATATGTGTGTATATATATATATTTGTGTATATGTGTATATATGTGTTTTTGTGTATATGTGTGTATATATATATATATATTTGTGTATATATGTGTATTTGTGTATATGTGTGTATATATATATTTGTGTATATGTGTATATATGTGTTTATATATATTTGTGTATATGTGTATATATGTGTGTTTGTGTATATATATATAGTTGTGTATATGTGTATATATGTGTTTTTGTGTATATGTGTGTATATATATATATTTGTGTATATGTGTATAATATGTGTGTTTGTGTATATGTGTGTATATATATATTTGTGTATATGTGTATATATGTGTGTTTGTGTATATGTGTGTATATATATATGTGTATATATGTGTGTTTGTGTATATGTGTGTATATATATTTGTGTATATGTGTATATATGTGTGTTTGTGTATATGTGTGTATATATATATGTGTATATGTGTGTTTGTGTATATGTGTATATATATATATTTGTGTATATGTGTGTATATATATTTGTGTATATGTGTATATATGTGTGTTTGTGTATATATGTGGTTTTACACATGCATTGTAATGTTTTTTTTTGTTTTTTGGCTTTTTAAGTGTTTTTCAGTGTTTTTATGAGTGATGGTCACTTGTTGGCCTGATAGGTTTATGGTGTTCTAATATAATATAATATAATATAATATAATATAATATAATATAATATAATATAACATAACATGATATAATATAGTATAATATAACATAATATAATATAGTATAATATATATAATATAATATAATTCATAATATATAATATAATATAATATAATATAATATAATATATAATATAATATATAATATAATATAATATAATATAGAGCCCCCGGTGGCGCAGTGGGTTAAAGCACTGAGCTGCTGAGCTTGTTGATCGAAAGGTTGCAGGTTCGATTCCGGGGAGCGGCGTGAGCTTCCGCTGTCAGCCCTAGCTTCTGCCAACCTAGCAGTTTGAAAACATGCAAATGTGAGTAGATCAATAGGTACCGCTCCGGCGGGAAGGTAATGGCGCTCCATGCAGTCATGCCGGCCACATGACCTTGGAGGTGTCTACGGACAACGCTGGCTCTTCGGCTTAGAAATGGAGATGAGCACCACACCCCAGAGTCAGACATGACTGGACTTAATGTCAGGGGGAAACCTTTACCTTTACCTATAATATAATATAAAATATAAAATATATAATATAATATAATATAAAATATAATAAAATGTAGTATATAATATAAAATAAATATAAAATATAATAAAATATAAAATACAATATATAATATAATATAAAATATAAAATACAATATAATAAAATATAAAATATAATATAAAATATATAATATAATATAATATTTTGTTGTTCATTCGTTCAGTCGTCTCCGACTCTTCGTGACCTCATGGACCAGCCCACGCCAGAGCTCCCTGTCGGCCGTCCCCACCCCCAGCTCCTTCAAGGTCAGTCCAGTCACTTCAAGGATGCCATCCATCCATCTTGCCCTTGGTCGGCCCCTCTTCCTTTTGCCTTCCAAAATATAAAATAATATATAATATAATATATAATATATAATATATACTATATAATATATAATATAATATAAAATAAATATAATAAAATATAAAATATAATATATAATATTAATATAAAATAAATATAATATAAAATAATATATAAAATAATATATACTATAAAATATAATATGAAATATAATATATAATATAAATATAAAATAAATATAAAATATAATATAAAATATAAGGTATAATATAATTTAAAATATAAAATACAATATAATAAAATATAAAATATATTATAAAATATATAATATAATATATAATATATAATATCATATGAAATATAATATAGTATAAAATATAATAAAATATATAATATAATATAATATAATAAAATATAAAATATAATATGAAATATAACATATAATATAACATAAAATAAATATAAAATATAATATAAAATATAATGTATAATATAATTTAAAATATAAAATACAATATAATAAAATATAAAATATATTATAAAATATATAATATAATAAAATATATAAAATATAAAATAATATATAATATAAAATAATATATAATATAAAATAATATATAATATAAAATATAAAATGTAATATGAAATATAATATAATAAAATATAAAATATAATATGAAATATAACATATAATATAACATAAAATAAATATAAAATATAATATAAAATATAATGTATAATATAATTTAAAATATAAAATACAATATAATAAAATATAAAATATATTATAAAATACGTGGGGCTGCCCTTGAAGACGGCCCGGAAGCTTCAGCTGGTTCAGCGTGCGGCAGCCATGTTACTAACTGGAGCGGGGGGCAGGGAGCATACAACGCCCTTGTTGTCCCAGCTCCATTGGCTGCCGATTTGCTACCGGACCCAATTTAAGGTGCTGGTTTTGGCCTACAAAGCCCTAAACGGCTCCGGCCCAAAATACCTTTCGGACCGCATCTTGGCCTACGAGCCCACGAGGACCTTGAGATCATCTGGGGAGGCCCTTCTCTCGATCCCGCCTGCCTCACAGGCACGTCTGGCGGGGACGAGGGAGAGGGCCTTCTCGGTGGTGGCCCCCCGGCTGTGGAACACTCTCCCTGCAGACATCAGACAGGCGCCCTCCCTCATGTCCTTCCGAAAAAGCCTTAAGACATGGCTGTTCGAGAAGGCATTCAATTAAGTGCTATAATAATGCGGTAAAGATGATTGGAATGGAATAAGGAATATGAGATTGGTTATGATTCCACTATGAGACGAAGCGGATTTTTAGTGTAGTTTTTGTAATTGTTATGTAGTTTATATGCTGTTGTAATTGCCTTTTTGTAAATTGTCTTTTATATGTGTGTACACCGCCATGAGTCGCCCTAAAGGGCTGAGAATGGCGGTTAATAAATGCATCAAATAAATAAATAAATAAATAAATAAATAAAATATATAATATAATATAATATATAATATATAATATCATATGAAATATAATATAGTATAAAATATAATAAAATATATAATATAATATACACACACATGTATAAAATAAATATAAAATATAATATAATGCATAATATAATATAAAATATAAAATACAATATAATATATAATATAAAATATATTATAAAATATATAATATAATAAAATATATAAAATATAATATAAAATATAATGTATAATATAATTTAAAATATAAAATACAAATATATAAAATAAAATATATATAAAATAAAATATATATATAAAAATATAATATATATAAAATATAATAAAATATATAAAATAAATATATAAAAATTATAAAATAAATATAAAATATAATATAATGATAATATAATATAAAATATAAAATACAATATAATAAATATAAAATATATTATAAAATATATAATATAATATAATATATAATATATAATATATATGAAATATAATATAGTATAAAATATAATAAATATATAATATAAATAAAATATAAAATATAATATAAAATATATAATGTAATAAAATATAAAATACAATATAATATAATAAAATATAAAATATATAATATAATAAAATATATAAAATATAATATAAAATATAATGTATAATATAATTTAAAATATAAAATACAATATAATAAAATATAAAATATATTATAAAATATATAATATAATATATAATATATAATATCATATGAAATATAATATAGTATAAAATATAATAAAATATATAATATAATATAATATAATATACACACACATGTATAAAATAAATATAAAATATAATATAATGTATAATATAATATAAAATATAAAATACAATACAATAAAATATAATATATAATATAAAATATATAATATAATATATAAAATATAAAATAATATATAATATGAAATTTATAGTGTTTGTATGTGTCCCAGCTTCCTAATTGGCTCAGACTTCCAAATAAAACAAACCATGCCTTTCTCAAATAACCAGGGCACAATAATAAGGAAATAAAGAAAGAATGAGAAAGTGCCTTGAGACAAAGAAAAAAATAAAATCAGGGAGTCGAAGGGGGATCGGAAGTGTGGAGCGCGAGTGAGTGGAGGACGAGCCCTTTGACCAGGCAGGCAGGCAGGCAGGCAGGCAGGCGTAGGAGGTGCGCGCCGATGCCTGTGCGTGGCCACGCCCCTTCCCTGGCGCGCAGTCCGTATAGTGGCTGCCGGAGCGGAGCGTGGCGGCCCTTCCGGGAAGATGTCTGTGGCGGGGCTGTGCCGGCGGGGCTGGGCCTGGGCGCCGGCCTTGCTCCTCGCCCTCCTCACCCTCTGGTCCTACTACGCCTACGTCGTCGAGCTCTGCCTCGGTGAGGGGAAGGACACAGGGAGGGAGATGAGGCCTGCACTCACCACAGGCCCATTCAATACTAGACCATGGCCTAGGCCAGGCTTGGGCCTACTTGGGCCTTCCCTCTAGTGGTTTTGGACTCCAACTCCCATCATTCCTCACAGCCTCAGGCCCCTTCCTTTTCCCCCTCAGCCGCTTAAGGCTGAGAGGGAAAAGGAAAGGGCCTGAGGCTGTGAGGAATGATGGGAGTTGAGATAACCACTAGAGGGAAGGCCCAAGTAGGCCCAAGCCTGGCCTAGACTGCATCATTCAAGTGTAATCATTGAATGCTCAATCATAGTGTATATATATATTCCATAATGATCACCTCCAAGGTCATGTGGCCGTCATCACCGCCTGGGCAGTACCTATTGATCTACTCACATTTGCATGTTTTTGAACTGCTAGGTTGGCAGAAGCTGAGGCTGACAGCAGAATTTCACTCCGCTCCCCGGATTATATATATCTGTACAATATATATATATATATACACACACACACAATATTGTGTCTGTGTGTATATATATACACACAAACAATATTGTGTGTATATATACCATTGTGTGTGTGTACATATACTATTGTGTGTGTGTGTGTATATACACAGACACAATATTGTGTGTGTATATACTATTGTGTGTGTGTGTACATATACTATTGTGTGTGTGTGTATATACACAGACACAATATTGTGTGTATATATACCATTGTGTGTGTGTGTACATATACTATTGTGTGTGTGTATATACACAGACACAATATTGTGTGTATATACTATTGTGTGTGTGTATATATATATACACACACACAATATTGTGTGTATATATACTACTGTGTGTGTGTATATATACTATTGTCTCTCTGTGTGTATATACACACAATATTGTGTATATGTATACTATTGTGTGTGTGTATATATATACACACACACACAATATTGTGTGTATAAATACTATTATGTGTGTGTATATATATGTATACACACAATATTGTGTGTATATATACTATTGTGTATGTGTGTATATATACTATTGTCTCTCTGTGTGTGTATATACACACACAATATTGTGGGTATATATGCTATTGTGTGTGTATATATATATTTATATATATATATATATACACACACACAATATTGTGTGTATATATACTATTTGTGTGTATATATACTATTGTCTCTCTGTGTGTATATACACACAATATTGTGTATATGTATACTATTGTGTGTGTGTATATATATGCACACACAATATTGTGTGTATATATACTATTGTGTGTGTGTGTATATATACACACACAATATTGTGTGTATATATATATACACACACAATATTGTGTGTATATATACTATTGTGTTTGTGTGTGTGTATATACTCACAAACAATATTGTGTGTATATATACTATTGTGTGTGTGTGTATATATATACTATTGTCTGTTTGTGATGACGAGACGACAGTGAATGGGTATTGTAGTAACTGTTTATTAATTGTGTAATGTGTTAGGTTGTTAACTGTTTCTATACTGTAGCACTGAATTTTTGCTGTTCGTATTTGTTGTGAACCGCTGTGAGTCGCCTTCGGACTGAGAACAGCGGTATATAAGTAAGGTAAATAAATAAATAACAAATAATAGCAGAGATACACACAATATTGTGTGTGTATATATATATACACACAATATTGTGTGTGTATATATACACACACACACAATAGTATATATACACACAATATTGTGTGTGTATATACACAGAGAGAGACAATAGTATATATACACACAATATTGTGAGTATATATACTATTGTGTGTGTGTGTGTATATATATATACACACACAATATTGTGTGTATATATACTATTGTGTGTGTGTGTATATATATATACACACACACACACAATAGTATATATACACACAATATTGTGTGTGTATATACACACAGAGAGAGACAACAGTATATATACACACAATATTGTGTTTATATATACTATTGTGTTTGTGTGTATATATAAATACACACACACAATATTGTGTGTATATATACTATTGTGTGTATATATATATATACACACACACAATATTGTGTGTATATATACTATTTGTGTGTATATATACTATTGTCTCTCTGTGTGTATATACACACAATATTGTGTATATGTATACTATTGTGTGTGTGTATATATATGCACACACAATATTGTGTGTATATATACTATTGTGTATGTGTGTGTATATATATACACACACACAATATTGTGTGTATATATACTATTGTGTATGTGTGTGTATATATATATACACACACACAATATTGTCTGTATATATACTATTGTATGTGTGTATATATACACACACACATTATTGTGTGTATATATACTATTGTGTGTGTGTGTGTGGGGGGGGGGTTTGGGGGTGAAGCTCCTCTACTGGAATATTGGGTCCAATTCTGGGCACCACAATTGAAGAGAGATATTGACAAGCTGGAATGTGTCCAGAGGAGGGCGACTCAAATGATCAGGGTCTGGAGAACAAGCCCTATGAGGAGCGGCTTAAGGAGCTGGGCATGTTTAGCCTGAAGAAGAGAAGGCTGAGAGGAGATATGATAGCCATGTATAAATATGTGAGAGGAAGCCACAGGGAGGAGGAGGGAGCAAGCTTCCTTTCTGCTTCCCTGGAGAATATATACTATTATTATACTTAAATGGTGATCATTATGAAATATAATATATGGCTGAAATAGGGCTTCATTTAAGAGGTGAAAGCAGATAACAAGAACAATATCGGAAGCAACTCTCTCTTGCCTCGCTAAAACGAGTGTGTTATTTTCTCTTGCAGTGACATTGACCAACTCCTTGGAAAAAGGTGCGTTCATGGCCTTGGGTTGTACTCTTTTTAAAATGGCTTAATGCATGCAATGTCGAATAGTGTGTTTGAATGCCTTGTGTGTCTGATGCGTAGGTCAAACAGGCCAATTGGGGAGCAGTGTTTCCCTTTCCATTGTATAAGCTTTGCTCCAAATCTGCCTTCAGAGATTAAGGAAGAACGTGGCAAGGAGCAGGGCAGGGCCGTTGCTTAACTCAGAAAAACCCTCTTTTTCCCTCCTGCAGTGGCCTACCTTGCCGTGTTCCATGTGATCTTTGTGCTCTTCGTTTGGGCCTATTGGAAGTCCACCTTTACTCCTCCCCAGCAGCCGGACAAAAAGGTAACAGTCAGCAGACTTCCGGATTTAGTGACCCCGAATGTGGGTTTGGGGTGAAGCTCCTAGTGTCTAGAAGTCATGCTCCCCATGCTCTATTCTGCTTTGGTTAGACCACACCTGGAATATTGTGTCCGATTCTGGGCACCACAATTGAAGGGTGATGTTGACAAGCTGGAATGTGTCCAGAGGAGGGCGACTAAAAATGATCAAGGGTTTGGAGAACAATCCCTATGAGGAGCGGCTTAAAGAGCTGGGCATGTTTAGCCTGAAGAAGAGAAGGCTGAGAGGAGACATGATAGCCGTGTATAAATATGTGAGAGGAAATCATAGGGAGGAGGGAGCGAGCTTGTTTTCTGCTGCCCTGGAGACTAGGCTTCAAACTTCAAGAAAGGAGAATCCATCTGAACATTAGGAGGAACTTCCTGACTGTGAGAGCCGTTCAGCAGTGGAACTCTTTGCCCTGGAGTGTGGTAGAGGCTCCTTCTTTGGAAGCTTTTCAACAGAAGCTGGACGGCCATCTGTCGGGGGTGCTTTGAATGCAATTTCCCTGCTTCTTGTCAGAATGGGGTTGGACTGGATGGCCCATGAGGTCTCTTCCAACTCTATGATTCGATGATTTTATTCTCTTACGGAAGCAACAATTTCATTCTCTTACGGACCTAGAGTCATGGAGGTGGAAGGGACCCCCAAGGCCATCCAGTCCAACCCTGTAGGAGCACTCAGTCTAAGCCCTCCTGACAGATGACCATCCAGCCTCTCGTTAAAAGCTCCCAGAGAAGGAAGCAGATTACACTGGACTCTAAAGCAGCATCATACTGTCTTCTTTCTAAGCTATGTTCCCAATGGAAGGGTTAGCATTGTGACTGTCGTTTCCACAGGACTTGATGTATTTATTTACGACATTTATATGCTACCCTTCTCACCTCGAAGGGGACTCAGAGTGGCTTACAAGATATATATACAATATATTATATTATTAGTATAATAAAATATCAGTATTAATTATTACTATATTGTATATATGCCAAGGTGGGAAGTCAAATGACAACTGGGATCACAGGCAAGCATGGTCTGGGAGAACAAAATGAAGCGGGACGCAGGCTGATAGAATTTTGCCAGGAAAACTCGCTGTGTATAACGAATACTCTCTTCCAACAACCTAAAATACGGCTTTATACATGGACCTCACCAGATGGTCAACACCGAAATCAGATTGACTACATCCTTTGCAGCCAAAGGTGGCGGACATCCATCCAGTCGGTGAAAACAAGACCTGGGGCTGACTGTAGCTCAGATCACGAACTTCTTATTGCCCAATTTAGAATAAAACTAAAGAGATCAGGGAGAATACACAGACCAGTTAGATATGATCTCACTAACATTCCTAGCGAATATACAGTGGAAGTGAAGAACAGATTTGAAGGACTAGATTTAGTAAACAGAGTCCCAGAAGAACTATGGACAGAAGTCCGAGACATTGTTGAGGAGGCGGCAACAAAGTACGTCCCAAAGAAAAAGAAAACCAAGAAGGCAAAATGGTTGTCTGCTGAGACACTGGAAGTAGCCCAAGAAAGGAGGAAAGCAAAAGGAAACAGGATAAGGGGAGATATGCCCAGTTAAATGCGCAATCCCAGAGGTTAGCCAGAAGAGATAAGGAACTATTTTTAAATAAGCAATGCATGGAAGTGGAAGAAGACAACAGAATAGGAAGGACAAGAGACCTCTTCCAGAAAATTAGAAACATTGGAGGTAAATTTCAGGAAAAAATTGGTATGATAAGAAACAAAGATGGCAGGGACCTAACAGAAGCTGAAGAGATCAAGAGAAGGTGGCGAGACTATACAGAAGATCTGTATAGGAAGGATAATAATATTGAGGATAGTTTTGACGGTGTGGTGAATGAATTAGAACCAGACATCCTGAGGAGTGAGGTTGAATGGGCCTTAAGAAGCATTGCTAACAACAAGGCAGCAGGAGACGACGGGATCCCAGCTGAACTGTTTAAAATCTTAAAAGATGATGCTGTCAAGGTGATGCATGCCATTTGCCAGCAAATATGGAAAACACAAGAATGGCCATCAGACTGGAAAAAAATCAACTTATCTCCCCATACCAAAAAAGGGAAATGCGAAAGACTGCTCAAACTTCCGTACAGTGGCCCTTATTTCTCATGCCAGTAAGGTAATGCTCAAGATCCTGCAAGGAAGACTCCAGCAATACATGGAGCGAGAGTTGCCAGATGTTCAAGCTGGGTTTAGACAAGGTAGAGGAACGAGAGACCAAATTGCCAATATCCGCTGGATAATGGAGAAAGGCAGGGAGTTTCAGAAAAACATCTACTTCTGCTTCATTGACTATTCTAAAGCCTTTGACTGTGTGGATCATAATAAATTGTGGCAAGTTCTTGGTGGGATGGGCATCCCAAGCCACCTTGTCTCTCTCCTGAGGAATCTGTACAAGGACCAAGTAGCAACAGTCAGAACTGACCACGGAACAACAGACTGGTTCAAGATTGGGAAAGGTGTATGGCAAGGCTGCATACTCTCACCCAACCTTTTTAACTTGTATGCAGAACACATCATGCGAGTATGTGCGGGGCTGGATGAATGCAAAGCTGGGGTGAAAATTGCTGGAAGAAACATTACCAACCTCAGATATGCAGATGACACCACTCTGATGGCCAAAAGCGAGGAGGAGCTGAGGAGCCTTCTAATCAAGGTGAAAGAAGAAAGCGCAAAAGCCGGGTTGCAGCTAAACGTCAAAAAAACCAAGATTATGGCAACAAGAATGATTGACAACTGGAAAATGGAGGGAGAAACCGTGGAGGCCGTGACAGACTTTGTATTTCTAGGTGCAAAGATTACTGCAGATGCAGACTGTAGCCAGGAAATCAGAAGACGCTTACTTCTTGGGAGGAGAGCAATGTCCAATCTCGATAAAATAGTAAAGAGTAGAGACATCAGACTGGCAACAAAGATCCGCCTAGTCAAAGCCATGGTATGCCCTGTAGTAACCTACGGATGTGAGAGCTGGACCTTAGGGAAGGCTGAGCGAAGGAAGATCGATGCTTTTGAGCTGTGGTGTTGGAGGAAAGTGCTGAGAGTGCCTTGGACTGCGAGAAGATCCAACCAGTCCATCCTCCAGGAAATAAATCCCGACTGCTCACTGGAGGGAAAGATACTAGAGACAAAGTTGAAGTACTTTGGCCACATCATGAGGAGACAGGAAAGCCTAGAGAAGACAATTATGCTGGGGAAAGTGGAAGGAAAAGGAAGAGGGGCCGACCAAGGGGAAAGATGGATGGATGGCATCCTTGAAGTGACTGGACTGACCTTGAGGGAGCTGGGGGTGGTAACGGCCGACAGGGAGCTCTGGCGTAGGCTGGTCCATGAGGTCACGAAGAGTCGGAGACGACTGAACGAATGAACAACAACATATTGTATTATACCATTATATTGTAATATTATTAGTAATATTACATGTAATATAAATATTATTATTAGTATTATATTGCATTACATTATAATATTATAAATATGATATGCGTATACAATATATTATCTATATAAATAAAAATGTAATGTTCGTTTGTGGGATTAACAGAACTCAAAAACCACTGGGTGAATTGACACCAAATTTGGACACAAGACACCTAACAACAATTTGGGGCTAACAGTGGGAGCTCACTCCACTCCTCGGATTCAAACCCTCAACCTTTCGGTCAGCAAGTTCAGCAGCTCGGTGGTTTAACCTGCTGTGCCATCAGGGCCCCCCTAAGCCTACAGCACCCAGTTTTCACAGACAGTGTCCCATCTAAGTACTAACCAGGCCCGACCCTGTTTATTTTATTTATTTATTTATTTATTTATTTACGACATTTATATGCTGCTCAGAGCAGCTTACAAGCAAAAAGTAAATACAATATATTATATTATTATCATAGCACAATATTAATATTATATATTACATTGCACTATAATATTATATTATAATATTATTAGTAATATTACATTTCATATAAAATATATAATATGTTATTATTATTATTATTATTATTATTAGTAGTAGTAGTATATTGTAGGAGCCCCCCGTGGCGCAGTGGGTTAAAGCGCTGAGCTGCTGAGCTTGTTGATCAAAAGGTCGCAGGTTCGATTCCAAGGAGCGGCGTGAGTTTCCGCTGTCAGCCCTAGCTTCTGCCAACCTAGCAGTTCGAAAACATGCAAATGTGAGTAGATCAATAGGTACCGCTCCGGCGGGAAGGTAACGGCGCTCCATGCAGTCATGCCGGCCACATGACCTTGGAGGTGTCTACGGACAACGCTGGCTCTTCGGCTTAGAAATGGAGATGAGCACCACACCCCAGAGTCAGACATGACTGGACTTAATGTCAGGGGACTACCTACCTACCTAGTAGTATATTGTATTACCCATGACATGGATTGACTACAAAAAAGCCTTTGACTCACTCCCACACAGTTGGATCATCAAGTGCCTAGACACCATCGGGATTTGTAAAAACGTTGGCACTTTTATTTAAAATATGATGAAGCACTAGAAAACTGAACTGTTTGTTGGAAATATAACATATATAATAATATAATTTTACTACTATTACTAGTATATTGTATTACATTATAATATTATCAATATTATATGTATATACAATATATTATATTACTAGCTGTACCCGCCACGCGTTGCTGTGGCCAACCTTCCTTCCCTCCCTCTTTCTTTCCTTCCTTCCTTCCCTCTTTCCTCCCTTTCCTCTGTTTCTTTTCCTTCCTATTTCTCTTCTTTCTTTCATTTCTACCTGTTTCTATCCCTCTTTCTTTGTTCTTTGGTTACATCCTTCCTTCCTTCCTCCCTTCCTTCCCTGTCCTTAGTTCCTTTCACTTATTTATTTCCTTCTCTCCTCGCTTGCTTCTCTATCTTTCTTTCCTTTCTTCTTTCCCTCCCTCTTTCCTTCCCTCTTTCCCTCCTTCTCTCGTTACTTCTTGACTGTCCCTTCCATTTAATTTGTATTGTATAGCAATTATATTATATATATATATATATATATATATATATATGTAACATATAGTAATTATATAACAATATATAAAATATTGTATTTTTATCTTACATAGAAAGAAGGAAAGGAAGAAGGAAGGAAGGAGGGACAGGAAGGAAAGAAAAAGGAAGGGAGGGAGAGAAGGAGGGAAAGGAGGGAAGGAAGGAGGGAAAGGAAGGAGGAGGATGAAGACAGGAGGGAGGGAAGGAAATGAAGAAAGGGAAAAGAAGGAGGAAAGGGAGGAAAAGAAGGAAAGGAAGAAGAAAGGAGGGACAGAAAGGAAGGGAAGGAGGGAAAGAAGGAAAGGAAGGAGAAGGGAGCGACGGGGAGGAAAGGAAGGGGAAGGGGAAGGAAGGAAGAAAAAGGTGAAAACTCCACCTTTTGGGTGGAGTGTGGCAGTCTGGATGTTAATAGGAGTGTGTGTGTGTGTGTGTGTGTGTGTGTTAAATGTGTGCTTGTGTTGCTGGAGACAGCCGAGCAGGTCAAACAGAAAGCAAGCCTCCTCCTCCACTCTCATGGTGCCCACTCTCTCGTGTGTGTGTGTGTGTGTGTGTGTGTGTGGCCACGCACGCTCGCCCGGCTTTAACGGCCGGCTGTTTCCCCGCGAGAAGGAAGACATGCAGTTTCTCCTTTGTGGACATGCACTTCAGAAGTCCTTTCTGCTTTTTGTTTTTGTGGTTTTTTTGAGTGGAGAACATACATTGGGTTGTTAGGTGTCTTGAGTCCAAATTTGGTGCCAATTGCCACAGGGGTTTTTGAGTTCTGTACCACAAACGAACATTACATTTTTATATTATATTATATTATATTATATTATATTATATTATATTATATTATATTATATTATAAGCACAGTGCAGGAGACAAGATGGAACTGCCTTTCTGGCCCCTCTCTTCACTCTGATCTCAGAGCAGCTGTTGATGTTTAGCTTCTGAGATCAGATGAGATTGGGCGTATTCAGGGTGGTATGGCTGTAGTTACATTATTCAGTTGTATCAATATCTAAGCCAGCTCTTAACTGGTTGTTAGGAATTGCAGGAGTTGGAAGTCCAATATACCTGGAAGGCTGAAGTTTGTCCATGCCTGGTCTAGGCACTGTGCTCTTATTGATGCAGCCTAGGATCGTATCGGCCGTGTCACGCTTACCGTCCCTCTGCTTCTCTTCCGCTCCCAGTTCCACATGTCCTACGCCGACAAGGAACGCTACGAGAATGAAGAGAGGCCCGAGGGGCAGAGGCAGATCCTGGCCGAAATGGCGCGGAAATTGCCGGTGTCCACACGCACGGGGAGTGGAGGTCAGTCCTGCTGGTGGCTTGGAAACTGAACCTTTCTCTGGTACCACAAGTTAGCATTCTGATATGTTTGTCAGGAAATTGTAATTATAGATATATGTATTCTCCTACCCTCTAGACCTATGCTTGACTATTGCACTCCACCTTATGCTCGCTCATACTCCCAGCATGCTCCTATCTCTCCTTCCAGATTCTCTTCCCTTTTTCTTTCTGTCTAGGTTTTTTTAGGGGGCGGGGGGCAGTGAGGGAAAGAAAATTTGAATTAGTATTTTGTGTTTTAGCTTTATAATAATAATAATAATAATAAGCACCGGGATTGTGGCGCAGTAGGCTGAGTGTCAGCTGCATTAAGATCACTCTGACCTAAAAAGTCATGAGTTTGAAGCCAGCCCGGTTTGGAGTGGGTTTCCAACTAATTGTGTGTAGCCTGTTGTCGATCTTTGCGACCCGAAAGACAGTTGCATCTGTCAAGTAGGAAAATTAGGTACCACCTTAAAGTGCGGGGAGGCTAAATTAACTGATTTATGAGGCTATAAAGAAGACGCCATACAACTCTTTCTTCCTGCCCCTACTCCACCACCATGGCATCTCTGCCTCCCAGCCCCGCCAAGCCTCACGAGAGTCGTCTCACAGGAGAAGAGGCGCTTCTCGCGAGGCCTGGCCAGGAAGGAGGAGAGCGGCTTGAGCAGCGCGGGAGGCCCTTCTGCTCAGGCTGCTCTCCTTCCTGGCCAGGCCTCACGAGAAGCCTGAGCAGCAGAGTCGTCTTAAACGGCGAGTATATCCCCAATTCTATTTTGTATGTTAAAGTTGGGGGGGGGGGTCATCTTATAGCCCCAGTCGTGTAATACCCCGGAATATACGGTGGTTTTGGTTACATCTTTGCCAAAAAATCTAATAGGTTGCAAGAAGAAGATAAAAAAGGTGAGGATTGTTGGGCCACACCTCCCAACAAAGGATTCCCCCATGAAGGAATCAGCTAGGCTTTGCAGCTGCAAGGCCATTTGGTGCTAATCAAGGTGGCCAGTGGAAACATTCACACTTGCCTCAAGCAGACAAGAGTTCTTTCTCCCACCCTGGAGATTCCACAGATATATAAACCTCCCTTGCCTAGTTTCCAACAGACTTCATGTTGGGGATTCCTCATCTTCGGAAGAGGAAGGGGAGCAGGGAAGTGCTCAGGAATTGGAGGGAGAAAATGAATCAGACAATGAGGGTTTGAAAGTGCCCACATTTCTAGAGAGATGAAGAGAGACAGAGCACAGACGCTGGCAGGCAGAATAGCTGCTAAAAACGCTGAGCTAATTGGGAGACGCCCTAGCACCTCCTGCTATAAATCAGAGGCAGGATTAGTCAGCTTTCGCTGGTAACGACCCTGATACTGCTGTTTTCACTCCCAACGGAATCTATTTCGCGTCTGCTGCTAAGGACTCAGTTTATCGTCTGTTGTCTGATGGAAGGCTAGTGTTTCTTTGAGGATCTTTTATGAGTTTATTATTATTGTATTGTTGTTGTGTTTTACTGATGTATTTGGGCTCGGCCTCTTGTAAGCTGCACCGAGTCCTTTGGGACATAGTAGCGGGGTATAAATAAAGGTTTATTATTATTATTATTATTATTATTATTATTATTGTTGTTGTTGTTGTTGTTGTTATTATTATTATTATTATTATTATTATTATTATTATTATTATCTTCCAAGATACTTGAATTTGTGTCTGGATTAAGACTTCCTTGCTTTCTTTTGCACTTTTCAATTGCATTTGCTTATCCTTTGTGTTTGCTGAAGTAAAGCATTTTTCTTTTACTTTCAATATTGTCAAAAAAAAACCCCGCTGTTTTTGAAGGGCAATTCAGGATACTTATTATTTATTTATTTATTTATTTCATCTACTTATACCCCGCCCCTCTCACCCCGGGGGGGACTCAGGGCGGCTTACAAAGGAGGCACAATTAGATGCCCAAATCACACAACAAACAATACAAAATACAACAGTTCAACAATTAAAATGAAACATCAATACCTATTAAAATCATAAAAACTATCTCATGTCAGAGTCCATATATCAGAGTCCATATATCCATTCCATTCCATTGTCCTTGTCTATCGATAGGTCCTTTAATCAGTTGTCAGCATGGCCAAAAGCTTGGTCCCACATCCAGGTCTTTAGTTTTTTCCTAAACGCTAGAAGGGAAGTCGTCGATCTGATCTCCCCGGGGAGTGAGTTCCACAGGTGGGGGGCCACCACTGAGAAGGCCCTGCTCCTCGTCCCCGCCAGTTTCACTTGTGCCACTGGCGGGGTCGAGAGCAGGGCCTCCCCAGAAGATCTTAAACTTCGAGGTGGGATGTAGAGGGAGATCCGTTCGGACAGATACACTGGGCCGGAACCGTATAGGGTTTTGTAGGTCAAAACCAGCACTTTGAATTGTGCTCGGAATTGGATCGGCAGCCAGTGGAGCTGACGCAACAGGGGGGTGGTATGATCCCTGTACGCCGCTCCGGTGAGCAATCTGGCTGCTTCTCGCTGGACTAGTTGAAGTTTCCGAGCAGTCTTCAAAGGCAACCCCACGTAGAGTGCGTTGCAGTAAGCAGTACTTCACAACCTCTAAGGATGCTTGTCATAGATGTGGGTTAAATGTTAGGAGATAATGCTTCTGGAACATGGCCAGACAGCCCGGAAAACTCATAGCAACCCGGACTCTGAAATGCCTGAGTAATCCTTGCAATAGACTGATATGGTGGGACAATGCTGGGAAAGCAGGGACTTCTGCTTGTTCAGAGAGCCCTGTTTTATCCCTTGCGCTTCGCTCACAAAGGCCGCCGTCTGTTTCTTTCCAGCCATCCGCTTCTGCGACAGATGCCAGCTCATCAAACCAGACCGTTGCCATCACTGTTCCATTTGTGCCATGTAAGTTTATGGGAACGATGGACACTCGTGGTCCCCCCAATGCCGTTTTGTCCCCCTTGGATGCCCTCAGGGTCCTGTTGTACTGCAGAGCTGGAAACAGGGCCCACTTGTCATTAATACACCACACCTTGGTTTAGGACAAACACAATCCTTTTTATTGAATGATGAATATAAAATACTGTATATACTCGAATATAAGCCTAGTTTTCCAGTTTTTAAGGCTGAAAAAGTCCCCCTCGGCTTATACTCGAGTTGTGGTTATTTATTATTTTACTCTGTTATTATTATTATTATTATTATTTAAATTTATTATTTTATTCTATTTATTATTATTACATTGCTTGCTTGCATGCTGGTCGCTTCTGTGGCGAGAGAATCAGCCGTCTATGAAGACGTTGCCCAGGGGATGCCCGGATGTCTTGCAATCCTGTGAGGAGGCTTGTCTCATGTCCCCCACTGCCAGAAGGGACAGAGAGTTTCATCTATGCTGATGATCGTGTCATTACTGCTCAAGCAGGGAGCTTTGAGACTGTAGAACAGAAGCTCTCCGAAGCTCTAGGTGCTCTTACTTCCTATTACAGGGAAAACCAACTGATCCCTAATCCATCTAAAACACAGACATGCACCTTTCACCTTAAGAACAGACAAGCATCCTGAGCTCTGAAGATCACCTGGGAAGGAATCCCACTGGAGCATTACAGCACACCCAAATACCTGGGAGTCACTTTGGATCGTTCTCTGACCTACAAGAAGCAACATCAAGCAAAAAGTGGGCACTAGAAACAACATCATACGAAAGCTGACTGGCACAACCTGGGGATCACAACCAGACACAGTGAAGACATCTGCCCTTGCGCTATGTTACTCTGCTGCTGAGTACGCATGCCCAGTGTGGAACACATCTCACCACACTAAAACAGTGGATGTGGCTCTTAATGAGACATGCCGCATTATCACAGGGTGTCTGCGCCCTACACCACTGGAGAAATTACACTGCTTAGCCAGTATTGCACCACCTGACATCCGCCGGGAAGTAGCAGCCAATAGTGAAAGGACCAAGGCAGAGACATCTCCAGCTCATCCCCTGTTTGGGTATCAGCCAGCACGTCAACGACTTAAATCTAGACATAGTTTTCTAAGATCTACAGAGACACTAGCTGGAACACCTCAGCAAGCGAGAGTCCAAAAGTGGCAGGCTCAAACCCAGCAGCTCAACCAATGGCTGATACCAGATGAGAGACTCCCCCCTGGGCACACAGAAGACTGGGCGACTTGGAAGGCGCTGAACAGACTGCGCTCTGGCACCACGAGATGCAGAGCCAACCTCAGAAATGGGGCCACAAAGTGGAATCCATGACATGCGAGTGCGGAGAAGAGCAAACCACTGACCACCTGCTGTAATGCAACCTGAGCCCTGCCACATGCACAAGGGAGGACCTTCTTGCAGCAACACCAGAAGCGCTCCAAGGGGCCAGATAGTGGTCAAAGGACATTTAACCAGCTACCAAACTCACAAGTTGTGTATTTTTCTGCTTGTTTGCTTTGTTCTGTTAGAAATGTAATATAATGGACTGGTTGCTCTGACACGACAAATAAATAAATAAATAAATTATTGCATTTATCATTTTACTCTATTATTATACATTTATTATTGTACTGTATAATTGTTATTGCTACATTCATTATTTTACTCTTCTTATTGTTATTATTACATTTGTTATGTTGCTTGCTTTATTATTATTGGAAGGATACGTAAGCACATTTACATTGAAGAAGGTAAATAATCATTTAATCAGAGTTGGACAGTCTTATCTTAAATTACCATTTTTGTAAATATTCAAAAATATATAACCTACTGATTTCCTGTCGTAGTTAACTGTGAATCGCACAATGTGGTATTCCTGCGCCAGCGCAGGCCAACTTCGGAACCTTCTAGAAGCTTAAAACTACTGTATCCCCCCTGGCCCCTCCCCCCTCTCTCTCTCGAGTATATAAGACCCCTAGGAGGGGCCAGCCGCCATTCCTCTTTTTTCCGCCGTTAGTAGGCTGTCAACTGGTGAACCTTCATTATTCTAACTATTGGATTTTGACTCGGACTGGACTTTGACTGGACAAGGTACTCTGTTTTCCCCCCACATCGGATTGGATTTGACTGCTTCTCCTTCTACATGGCGACAACTTCTTTTAAGAAGTGTTCGGCTTGCCCCAACATCCTCCCAGACACAGACGGACACGTTCTGTGCCTTACATGTCTGGGAGAAGGGCACCTGTCACAACCCTGTGGCATCTGCGCTGCTTTTACTCCGCAAACGCGGAAAAACAGAGAATCGCGGCTGAAGGCGGCTTTATACGAAAGGGCCCTGCTCCCGCCGCCTGTCAGCAGGCCTCAACCCACTGCGGAGACTCCAGTGCCCGCTAAAGCCAGGCCTGAACAGGCGGTCCTGAAGAAGAAAGTTAAGAAGAGGGCCCCGCAAGATGGCTGCGCCGAGAGCGCACAACCTAGGCCTTCCAGCAAAAAGGCGGGAAAGCCTACCGCCATTGCTCCTCCTTCCCTGCAAAGGGAAAGGTCGCTCCCCCTGCTGGCAAGCATGGGGGAGCTGATGCAGGCCCAACCTCCCCCGATGCTTACCTCATCGACTCCGGGGACCTCAGCTGGGACCGGATCGGGGCCTGCCTCGACGCCGACCGCCTCCCCGCTGGCAGCAGAGCAACCGAGGGAGACGGAGGGTGCAGCGCGTCCTAGGCAGCCGACGCCGGGACAAGCAGCCTCCGCGCCGCGCATCGAGGAGCCTCCCGAAACCGAAAGGCCAGCCTCGGCAGTGGGCGGGGCCACTCCCCTGTTGCCTGCGGCTCCGCCCACAGGAGGGGAGGGGGAGCGCGCTCCGGCATCGGCCGAGAGAAGGAGCCTCTCTCCCCATTCAGCTGAGGGCGTTCCCAGATCAGCTGCTCCGAGGCCGACGACACCGAGAGGGAGCCAGGGAAGCAGGAGACGATCACGCTCCCCTTCGCACCGCAGTCGCCGCACAAGGAGGGCGAGGCGACGGAGAGCATCTAGGGGAAGATCCAGGCCAGGATCCCCCTCCTCCTCATCGGGATCATCCTCCTCCTCCTCCTCTTCCTCCTCTTCGGCGGCATCGAGGGCATCGAGGAGGTCCCATCGCTCTCGACGGCCCCACTCCACCCCCAACCAATGGGGACCTTATGGGCCCAACCCATTTCCCCACCCAGGATTTTGGCAGATGGGCCCACCGGGGCAATTTCTCTACCCTCAACATCCTGCATCTTCCTTTGCCCCTCTTCCGAGAATGGAAGCCATACAGGGGATTCCACAGAGGGGTTTTGGGACCTCAACCACGGTTTTTCCCTCTTCCACCTCTGTGATATCCACAGCAACCCGTCCATCCTTGACTGGACTTGGACAGACAAGCTGTGCTGAACTAAATAATTGTGCTGATGCGAGTTGTGTTGATCAAAATGCTATATGTGTAGAACGTAATTGTGCTGACCGCTCTGTTTCTTTGGTTCAAAATGCAAATGATGCCAATACAGAGGTGATTCTGCCGGCCCATGTAGAGGAGCCCTGCACTCCTCAAATGCCCCAGGAGACAACTGTGACCACGGGTGACCTTAATCCTCCCGAAGTGGAGGACTCAGATTCCTCAACAGAATCTCGGGACCCACAACTTACTCAGGCCTCAGCGGACGCTGCTCCTCTGCCGGCTGATTTCAATAAGTTTTCGTCCCTGGTAGATAGAATGGTTAAGGCGCTTGATATTCCGGCCCCAAGGGCGCCTGAACATGTAGAAGATTTTATGTTTCCTTCGGATGAGCAAAATGTCCCTACATCCACGTCACTTCCAATTTTGCCTTACCTGATAAAGCTTGCTAAGATATTAGACACGCCCCCAACCACAGTGCCTGCTACCCCCAGAAGGGTCGACTCCTTATATAGGATTGATCTGGCTACGGCCAAGTGGGTTTCCAACCCTCCTAAACCGAACACCGTGGTTGCGGAGGTGGTGAAATCAAAAAAACCAAAAAGTACCCTCTCTGCTCCGCCGGATAAGGAGGGAAAAAAGATCGACATGTTGGGAAAGAAAGCGCACTTGGCTGCAGGTTTAGTCACCCGTATGGCGCATTATGCAACGTACATGAGTGGCTATCAGACATTCCTCTAGAATAGGATGCTCCCGCATTTGGAGAAGCTCCCCCCAGAGGAGCAGCGCTTCCCCAAAGCGCTACAGACTGAAGCACTCTTGCTATCGAAGATCCAAAAGGATTTCGCAAAGCACTTGGCAGAGTCGGCGGGGCACTTATTTGCGACAGCGACCTCCATTAGGAGGCACGCATGGTTGAGAGCTGCAAACCTCTCCGAGGAGGGAAAGTCTCTCGCAGAAGAGCTTCCTCTGCACGAGGAGGGCCTCTTCAACCCGGAGACAGACGTGACAATCAAAGAAAAACAAGAAGTCCGCCAAGCTGCCAACAAGTTTGGTTTCACTTGGCAACCCTACCAAAATAAACCCAGATGGCAGGCAGCTCCCAACTCCTATCGTAAGAGCTATACTAATTCTTACTCTGGGTCGTTCAGGGGGAGGGGCCCCTCATCCCCTAGGTACCAGGGAGGCAAGAAAAGTAATTACCAGCCTAAGTCGAGATATCAACCCTATCAGGGTAAACCTAGAAATCAAGGGGCCTCAAGGAAGCGGCTTTGATGCCTGCATGTTGCAACCCCATTCTGTTCTGGCTCAACCCAGCCCTCCGTCAGAGGGAGTTCAAGAGCTTTCTGTTATCCCCTGTTACAATGTTACTTACCTGCCCTCGCATCCACCCACCCCTGTGGTATTCGGAAATAGGCTACAAGCATTCCATTCTAATTGTGCACTAATTACCACCGATAAATGGGTGTTATCGATAATACAACAGGGATATGCCATCGAATTTGTGGACACCCCACCAGTGGGTTTGATCAGAGTTACTCCCCCTTCCGATGTGTTAACTAAGGAAATTGAGGTGCTTCTGGACAAGGGAGCCATCTCACCTGTTCATCCCTCGTTGTTTACACACTGTTTTTTCTCGAGATACTTTGTTGTGTCTAAGAAGGGTGGAGGTTTCAGGGCTATTATGGACCTGAGAGAGCTGAATAAATTCATTTCACCAAAGAAATTTCGCATGGTGACTCTTTCATCTATAATGCCTTTGTTACCGGAGAGCGCATGGTTTGCCACTATAGATCTACGGGATGCATACTTCCATTTGTCGATAGTGCACCATCACCGTAGATTCCTTACCTTCAGAGTAGGCGATAGAACATTCTGTTACAATGTGCTCCCTTTTGGCCTCAGTACGGCCCCCAGGGTTTTTACCAAATGCATGGCGGTGGTGGTGGCCCACCTCCGTACCCGTGGCATCGTGGTATACCCATACATAGACGATTGGCTGATAGTTTCAAGATCAGCGGACCAGCTCCAAACTCATGTGCACATCGTGTTGTGTCTTTTGCAGTTGCTGGGCCTGGTGGTCAACACAGAGAAGTCCTCGTTATGGCCGGCACATGGGATTCTCTTCATCGGGGCTTTCCTGGATGCAGTATCTCAGAGAGCTTACCTCCCGGCGGACAGATTCTCCAATTTGCAGGCACAAGTCCTGAATACTATACATGCCCAGGTAGTATCAGCCCATCAAATCCAAACCCTACTGGGTTATATGGCGTCCACTACAGCAGTGACACCTTTTTCACGCCTCCGTATGCGCCCCCTCCAGGCTTGGTTTGGTACAGTGTTCGACCCCCTCAGGGATTCGCCCCAAGCCAAATTTACCCTGCCTCAGGAGGTCTGTCGTTCCTTAGAGTGGTGGACTCTCCCTCAATTTGTATGTGTCGGTCTTCCTTTCCAGCTCCCATATCCCACCAGGATGATCACAACAGATTCGTCGCTTACAGGATGGGGTGCCCATTCCCAGGGCCTAGTGGCCCATGGCAAGTGGTCTCCAAGCGAGACCGACCTTCACATAAACGTTCTAGAGTTAAAGGCCGTGGAAAGAGCACTAAAGTCGTTCGAAGGGTTAATTCACAGCCAAGTGGTTCAGATATTAACAGACAATACAACTGTCATGTACTATCTGAACAAGCATGGAGGGACTCACTCCCCTCAGCTGCTGAATCTCACACTTCAAATTTGGGAGTGGTGCATCCAGAGGGAGGTGTATCTTCAAGTCTCCCACCTTCCGGGAGAGGAGAATTCCCTGGCGGACACTCTGAGCAGGAATCCACTGGGGAACCACGATTGGTCCCTCAATCAGGGAGAGGCGCTAGAAATCTTCCAATTATGGGGATTCCCGGAGATAGATCTCTTTGCAACCAAGGAGAATACGAAGTGCGTCAGATTCTGTTTGCGCAGGGATCCTCAGAGGACGCAAGAGGGTCTAGGAGATGCGTTTCTCCATCATTGGGGGGGCGTTCTACTGTACGCCTTCCCCCCGTTTCCGTTACTCTTGAGGGTGGTAGCGAAGCTGCAAAGAGACCACTCTCATTGCATTGTGGTGACGCCTTGGTGGCCCCGTCAGCAGTGGTTCGCACCGCTTCTGTAGCTGTCGAGGGGACAGTTTCACAGACTCAACAGCAGAACAGATCTCTTGACATCTCAGAAGGGACAAGTATTGTACCCGGATGTACACCTCCTCAAGCTGACGGCGTGGCTGGTGGTACCGCCTCATTGGGGTTAGAGTTAGCTCTTCCCCAAACGGTTTTGACTATCTTAGAGGCAGCACACAGACCCTCTACGAAAAGATCATATATCTTCAAATGGAACAAATTTACTAAGTTTGCGAGGACAAAGGGACATGAACCAGACATAGCCCCGATTTCAATAGTATTGGATTTTTTAGCGACACTTTATTATTCTGGACTTTCCAATTCATCACTAAAGTGTTATTTAGCGGCCATTTCTTGGTTTAGAAGGAAGAAGGGTCTTCCTTCCTGTTTTGTTGACCCGTTGGTCAAACTTTTTTTAAGAGGTCTTCAAAATGTAAGACCTCCGGTGGCTCCCATAGTTCCCTCATGGAGCTTGGAGTTGGTGCTCTCTACTTTGATGAAGCCCCCCTTTGAGCCTATGGCCTCATCGGAATTAGGACTACTAACTTGGAAGGTGGCGTTCCTAGTAGCCATAACTTCGGCTAGACGGGCTAGTGAACTATGTGCCTTACGAGTGGATCCTCCGTATCTAAAATTTCATAGCGACAAGGTAGTTTTGCGGATGGATTTAGCGTTTTTACCTAAAGTGGCCACCAAATTTCATGTTTCACAGGATATTGTCTTGCCAGCATTTTTCCAAAACCCTGAGACTCCGTTGGAGAGAGGGTTGCACTCTCTGGATGTCAGAAGGGCATTGTCTTTCTATGTCCATAGAACAGCTGAGTTCAGGAAGTCTCCGAGACTCTTTGTGAAGTATCGGAAGGACACTAGGGGGCTCCCAGTTTCCTCTCAGCGTTTTTCGGCATGGATTGTGTCAACAATTCGTACCTGTTATAGGCTGGCAGGGAAAGAATTGCCACAGCAGGTTAGAGGGCACTCTACGAGGGCTGTGGCTACTTCGACCGCCTTTATGAAGGGTGTTCCTTTGGAAGCCATTTGTAAGGCGGCCACATGGGCTTCTCCCACTACTTTTGTCTCTCACTATAAGGTGGACAAAGTATCTCGGAGAGAAGCTGATTTTGGTAGAGCGGTGTTGTTTTCTGCGGTGGCATGACCCCACCAACCAGAATTACAGCTCGCTAGTCTACCACATTGTGCGATTCACAGTTAACTACGACAGGAAATGGAAGGTTGCTTACCTGTAACCGTGGTTTCCTGAGTAGTTACCTGTGAATTCGCACAAACCCTCCCTCCTCCCCTCGAGTGTCATGCCACCCCTTCTGGCTGCTGAGCGGCGGAAGAGGAATGGCGGCTGGCCCCTCCTAGGGGTCTTATATACTCGAGAGAGAGAGGGGAGGGGCCAGGGGGGATACAGTAGTTTTAAGCTTCTAGAAGGTTCTGAAGTTGGCCTGCACTGGCGCAGGAATACCACATTGTGCGAATTCACAGGTAACTACTCAGGAAACCACGGTTACAGGTAAGCAACCTTCCATTCCTCAATTAATGTAATTTAATTTGTATCTATTTTTATTTTGCAATTTACCAGTAGCTGCTGCATTTCCCACTCTCGGCCTATACTCGAGTCAAACGTTTTTCTCAGTTTTTTGTGGTAAAATTAGGTGTCTCGGCTTATATTCGGGTCGGCTTATACTCAAGTATATACGGTAGATTGAAGTCCAGAGGTAAAAAGCCAAAATGAAGCAGCAAACAGCAATGTCCAGAAAGCTTGCAGGAAATCCAAAGCAGTAATGTCCAGAAAGCTCTCAATAGAAATCCATGAACAGATTAGCCTCAGCTAATTCTCACTTGAAACCAGAAATTCCCTTAGAGACCAGACCACTGGAAACTGGAAAACCCAGGAGGTTTGTACTTGATTCTAAACCAGTGGTTCTCAACCCTCCTAATGTTGCGACCCCTTAATACAGTTCCTCATGTTGTGGTGACCCCCAACCATAACATTATTTTCATTGTTACTTCATAAATGTAATTTTGCTACTGTTATGAATCCTAATGTAAATATCCGATCTGCAGGATGTATTTTCATTCACTGGACCAAATTTGGCACAAATACCCAATATGCCCAAATTTGAATACTGGTGGGGTTGGGTGGAGGGACTGGTTTTATCATTTGAGAGTTGTACTTGCTGGGAATTATAGTTCATCTACATTCAAAGAGCATTCTGATCTTCACCAGTGATGGAACTGAACCAATCTTGGCACACAGGACTCCCATGACCAACAGAAAATACTAGAAGGGTTTGGTGGGCATGGATCTTGAGTTAGGGAGTTGTAGTTCACCTACATCTGTGGACTCAAACAATGATGGATCAGGATCAAATTTTGCACAAATACTCAATATTCCCAAATGTGAAAACTAGTGGAGTTTGGGGGAAATAGACCTTGGCATTTGGGAGTTGTACTTGCTGGGATTTATAGTTCACCTACAATCAAAGAGCATTCTGAACCCAACCAACAAAAGAATTGGACCTAACTTGCCACACGTAACCCAGATGACCAAGAGAAAATACTGTGTTTTCTGATGGTCTTTGGTGACCCCTCGGACACCCTCTCGCGACCCCCCCCCAGGGGTCCCGATTCCCAGGTTGAGAAACACTGTTCTCAACGATGCTTGGTCTGAGAAAATCCCCCTTACGGGCACTCTTAAATCCCAGAAACTGATTCCGGCTAACTCTAATATTTGGTTTCAGTTGTCGGATTCTCTCGGACCTACGTAAACATTGAGCCTCCCTGCGGTTCTGGCTTATCTCCAAACTGCGGCTATTATTGTTGACCCGACCAGGTGTCAAGTTATCCTGCAAGCTCAGGCCAGGAGGAAAAGGGAGTGAATTTTCTTCTCTCGGTCTGACAGAAACTTTCTCATGAGAACTGGGCTTTCCCCCTGAAGCCTCTAAATTAGAGCCTGTAGGGTTTTTACTGCCCAAAGTGTCTCCCATCTTGAGCCTCGTCCTCATTGAGCCTCACTATCCAAACTAGGCCCATCAACATTAGCATCATCATTAGGCAATACAATCAGAGATTCAGGCTCAGGTTCATACATAGGCTGAGTCCCAACAGGTCCCCTCACATTGAGCTGGTTGTCATAACTCTGAGACAACACAAAGGCACACAATATTGTACTGTCCGGTTGCACACAGGATGGTTGTGTGACCCAGAAAGGCTGTGGACCTTCGTTATTTACTTTATTTACTATTTGTGTGGCACCCCGTTTAAAACCCCATTTTCCTTCTTACAGGTGCGTATTAAAAATGGACCACCATTGTCCTTGGTGAGTTTGGGTTTCCTTTTTAATTGTGCTGATGGATTGTTGTTCTTTCTTGTTGTTGTTCAGCTAAAGAGATCCACACTTGGTAACCTTTCTTCCCTAGAGGAATCACTCCAGTCCTCATTTACTGTTTTTGAGCAATTCTGCCATTTGTATACAATATTCTTCTTGAGAATATTCTCAAGCTGTCCTTTGGGGTTGATTGAGTAGGTCTTGTTGTGCAAGTGGGCTTATTGACAAAAGACCCTCCTCATAAATGCACAGCAGAGTAACTTATTAGCAGCAGCATGACACAGCACCAGTTGCCCAAAGTGATAAAAAAACAAAAACATACAGACTAATGTTATCTCTTCCTTTGGAGGCTTTTCTTTGTAGTAAAATCTAGATAAATAAAAATGTAATGTTCGCTTGTTTTAGAGGTACCTAATTTCTCTAATTACATCTCAAGCTGTTTTCAAGCTGCTTAGGTCAACAGTAAGCTGGGCTGACAGTTGCCATTTCACGCCGACTCGGGGCTTCGAACTAGCAACCTTTTGATTAATAGATCTTATCATTGTGGTGATTTACCAGCTGTGCTAAAGCCCAGCCCGCTCGTTGCACTATCTACAAGAACGAGTTTTCCATAACACAAATAAGCACTTACATAGTAGCTTTGCACAAAGCAGCCTTCACACTGGAGCTTTCTCACACGAGGCTTCTCTCACACAGAGGTTTACCTCATACTCCTCAGGATGACACTAGCTTTAGCTCACTGACTCTAACAGGCTTCGGCCTACTAACTCTTTCAGTGCTTGACTCACACTTTTGTAATAAAAATACCTTTTCAATTGCTTCCAGTTCTTTTTTTAAGAAATTGTATTAAATTTTATATAGAATACAACAAAAGAGTAAGAACAATAAAGTATAGGAAAGTGAAGAAAGAAAAAGAAAGGGAGAGGCCAATAAAGTAAAAAATAAAAACAACATCTTCTTATTTTATATTCATATTTGCCAACTTTGGCTCCCTGTATCATTTGGTCTTCTCTTATTGCCTTCATTAATGGTTCTAATGCCATTATAAATATCAGTGGAGACAGGGGACATCCCTATCTAGTTCCCTTCAGTATGTCGTTTGACCATTTATTTTTAGTTTAGCCTTTTGTAGATCATATATCGCTTTTATTGCATTAGAAAATTTATCTCCCATGTCCAATTCTTGTATTAGAGTCTTAAAAAAATCCCAGTTTAGATTATCAAAAGCCTTCTCTGTGTCCAAGGCTAGTATGGCAAATTCTTTTTGATGATTCTGTTCATAATATTCTATTAAATCCAATACCAGCCTTATATTGTCCTTCATAAATCTATTTAGTAAATAGATTTATCAGTAAATTGGTCTTCTTCAATCCAGTTTCTTAAGAAATTTTTTACTCTGTCCACCAATATGTTCGCCAAAATCTTATAATCAGTATTCAATAAAGAAATTGGTCTGTAATTTTTAATCTCCGTCTCGCAGGTTCCTTCTTTATGAGTCAGTACTATTTCTGCCTTCGTCCAAGTTTCTGGAATTTTCTGCTTAGTCATCACTTCATTTAATACCTTTTTTTTTTTGGCTTCTAGTTCTTTTGGGGACACCATTGTGCTGAACCCACTTTTTCTTTTATCCTTTGCTCTCCAGGGTGAACAACTGCATTGGATTTTCTAATTACAAATTCTTCCTGCTGTTTCTAGCCTACACGCTGTTGTACTGCATGTTCATTGCTGCCACGGTCTTCAAGTATTTCCTCAAGTACTGGACGGTAAGTGTGGGGATAGGGCCCTTTCCCTCATTTTTCTACTGCTCCAAAGGAAAATGCCTCTTAGCATTTCAAAGATATCGAAAATAGTGCAAAATACCCCAAATCCTTCCATTGTATATAATATATTACATGTAATATTGCAGTATAGTGGGATAGAACAATATAGTAATTCATTATGCTAATGATGTGCTATGCTGATTATATAATATATTGCATGTACATATAATATTAATCATAATATTGTAATACAACATAATACTAATAATAATACAATATAATTGTATATTATATATTACATGTAATATTGCTGTATAGTGGTATAGAACAATATAGTAATACATAATGCTAATCATGTGCGATGCTGATAATATAATATATTTCATGTACATATAATATTAATAATAATATTGTAATGCAATATAATACTAATAATAATACAATATAATAATTGTATATTATATATTACATGTAATATTTTAGTATAGTGGGATAGAATAATATAGTTATATATAATGCTAAACATGTGCTATGCTGATAATATACTATATTTCATGTGCATATAATATTAATCATAATATTATAATACAATATAATACTAATAATACAATATAATGATTGCATATTATATATTACATGTAATATTGCAGTATAGTGGGATAGAACAACATGGTTATATAAAATGCTAATGATGTGCTATGCTGATAATATATTACATGTACATATATTAATAATAATATTGTAATACAATATAATACTACTAATAATGCAATATTATAGTATAATTATTATATATTATATATTACATGTAATATTACCAATAATAATGCAGTATGGTGGTATCATAATATTGTAATACAATATAATACTAATAATAATACAATATAATAATTGTATATTATATATGACATGTAATATTGCTATAATATTGCAATATAGTGGTATAGTAAGAGGGGCCGACCAAGGGCAAGATGGATGGATGGCATCCTTGAAGTGCCTGGACTGACCTTGAAGGAGCTGGGGGTGGTGACGGCTGACAGGGAGCTCTGGCGTGGGCTGGTCCGTAAAGTCACGAAGAGTCGGAGACGACTGAACGAATGAACAACAACAACACAATATAGTCATATATAATGCTAATGTTGTGCTATTCTGATAATATAATGCATGTATATATATTAATCATAATATTATAATACAATATAATACTAATAATAATACAATATAATAATTGTATATCATATATTACATGTAATATTACTAAATATTGCAGTATAGTGGTATAGTACAATATAGTCATATATAATGCTATTATTGTGCTATGCTAATAATATGATATATATTGTATGGACATATAATATTGATCATAATATTGTAATACAATATAATACTAATAATAATACAATATAATAATTTAATTATTATAGATTATATATTACATGTAATATAACCAATAATATTGCAGTAAAGTGGTATAGTACAATATAGTAATATATAATGCTAATATTGTGCTATGCTAATAATATATATATTGTATGGACATATAATATTGATCATAATATTGTAATACAATATAATATATGTATATTATATATTACATGTAATATTACTAATAATATTGCAGTATAGTGGTATAGTACAATATAATCGTATATAATACTAATATTGTGTTATGCTAATAATATAATATATATTGTATGGACATATAATATTGATAATAATAATAATAACAACAACAACAACAACAACATAATACTACTAATAATCTATATAAATAAAAATGTAATGTTTGTTTGTGGGATTAACAAAACTCAAAAACCACTGGACAAATTGACACCAAATTTGGACACAAGACACCTGACAACCCAATGTATGTCCACTCAAAAACATGATTTTGTCATTTGGGAGTTGTAGTTGCTAGGATTTATAGTTCACCTACAATCAAATAGCATTCTGATTTCCACCAGTGATGGAATTGAACCAAACTTGGCATACAGAACTTCCATGACCAACAGAAAATACTGGAAGGGTTTGGTGGGCAGTGTCCTTTGGTTTTGGAGTTGTAGTTCACCCAGATTCAGAGAGCACTGTGGACTCAAACAATGATGGATCTTGACCAAACTCTACATGAATACTCAATATGCCCAAATGTGAACATGGTGGAGTTTGGGGAAAATAGAATCTTGACATTTGGGAGTTGTAGTTGCTGGGATTTATAGTTCATCTACAATCACAGAGCATTCTGAACCCCACCAACAATAGAATTGGGCCAAACCTCCCATACAGAACCCCCATGTGAGCCACAGCAACGCTTGGCAGGGGATGGCTAGTATTAATCATAATATTGTAATACAATATAATACTAATAATACACTATAATATATGTATATTACATATTACATGTAATATTACTAATAATATTGCAGTATAGTGGTATAATACAATATAATTGTATATAATACTAATATTGTGTTATGCTAATAATATAATATATATTGTATGGACATATAATATTGATCATAATATTGTAATACAATATAATAATACAATATAATAATAATAATAAAGCAATATAATACTAATAATAATACAATATAATACTATATTATATATTACATGTAATATTACTAATAATATTGCAATATAGTGGTATAGTACAATATAATGGTATATAATACTAATATTGTGTTATGCTAATAATATAATATATATTGTATGGGCATATAATATTGATCATAATATTGTAATACAATATAATAATACAATATAATAATATAATAATAATAATAATAATAACAATATAATACTAATAATAAGACAATGTAATAATTCTATATTATATATTACATGTAATATTACTAATAATATTGCAATATATTGGTATAGTACAATATAATCGTATATAATACTAATATTGTGTTATGCTAATAATATAATAAATATTGTATGGACATATAATATTGATCATAATATTGTAATACAATATAATAATACAATATAATAATAATAATAACAATAGAATATTAATAATAATACAATATAATAATTCTATATTATATATTACATGTAATATTACTACCGTATATTCCGGCATATAAGACGACTGGGAGTATAAGACGACCCCAGTTAAAATATAGAGTTAAGACGACTCCCATGCATAAGACTACACCCGCATATAAGACGACCCCTGACTGTTGAGAAGATTTTCTTGAGTTAAAAAGTAGTCTTATACGCCAGAACATACTGTAATAATATTGCAGCATAATGGTTTAATAATAGAGGAGCCTGTCCTGAACCATAGCGCTGCCTGGCTCCAGTGGCTGCCCTGATATTTGGGAAGTTTACCCTCCATGTCACCCCTCTTCTGCCCTTTCCTTTCAGGGGGAACTGAGTGGGGGCCGCTCCAAGTTCCACGTCCTTTTCCTTCTCATCGTATCGGTCATGTTCTTTGTCACCCTCACCTTCCTCTTCGGCTACCATTGCTGGCTCGTCAGCCAAAACCGGTCCACGTTGGGTAAGAGCCTTCAACAAAGGGAATTAATTCGTAGTTCTGAAGGGATTAATTCACACCCGGCACACATTCTGGGGTTGGTGGGCAGATCATAGAATCCAGTCCATTTTAAAAACATAAAATTTCAAATTATTTCATTTTACTCTTAGTACCATGTACCGTATAGACTCGAGTATAGCCGACCCGAATATAAGCCGAAGCACCTAATTTTATCACAAAAAACTGGGAAAACGTATTGAGTATAAGCCGAGGGTGGGAAATGCATCCACTATGGGTCAATTTCAAAATAGAAATAGATACCAATAAAATTACATTAACTGAGGCATCAATAGGCTAAATATTTCTGAATATTTACATAAAACTGTAATTTAAGATAAGACTACAACTCTTATTAAACCATTATTCTAACCTCCTTCAATGTAAATGTACTCATTATTAAAAGAATAAAAATAATAGAGTAAAATAATGAAAATGCAATAAAAACAGTAATAATAGAGTCAAATAATGTAGTAATAATAGGGTAAAATACTGTAAACTTAATAATAATAATAATAATAATAATAATAATAATAATAATAAATAGATTAAAATAATAAATGTAGTAATAATAATAATAATTATGTGTTGTTGAAGGCTTTCATGGCTGGAATCACTAGGTTCTTGTGGTTTTTTTCGGGCTATATGGCCATGTTCTAGAGGCATTTTCTCCTGACGTTTCGCCGGCATCTATGGCAAGCATCCTCAGAGGTAGTGAGGTCACCTCACTACCTCTGAGGATGCTTGCCATAGATGCAGGCGAAACGTCAGGAGAAAATGCCTCTAGAACATGGCCATATAGCCCAAAAAAATCCACAAGAACCTAATAATAATAATAATAATAATAATAATAATAATAATAATAATAATAGGGTAAAATACCATAAATATAATAATAATAGAGCAAAATAATAAATAGAATAATAATACAGCAAAATAATGTAAATATAATAATAATAGAGTAAAATAATAGATGTAATAAAATAATACTAATAACAGAGTAAAAGAATAAATAACCTTGACTCGAGTATAAGCCGAGGGGAGCCTTTTCAGGCTAAAAAAGGAGCTGAAAAACTAGGCTTATACTCGAGTATATACAGTATTTTAAGATTTGCGTATTATAGAAATATGTTTAATATATGCATTTCGCTGTATGTATTTATGGTGTGTTGTGCCCCACCTTGAGCCATGAGGAGAGGTGGGTAACAAACTCAACAATTATTTTATTGTTGTTATAATAATTATCGTTGTTGTCATAGAATCATAGAGTTGGAAGAGACCACGTGGGCTCTCTAATCCAACCCCTTTTGGCCATCCAGGAAAAGCACAATCAAAGCACCCAAGACAGATGGCCATCCAGCCTCTGTTTGAAAGTTTCCAAGGAAGGAGCTTCCACCAGACTCTGAGGCAGGGAGTTCCAGTGCTCAACAACTCGTACAGTCAGGAAGTTCTTCCTTTTTTAAAAAAATATTTTTTATTGAGTTTTGAATCCAATAACAGAAAAAAGAAAGATCCCGATGGTGTCTAGGCACTTGATGATCCAACTGTGTGGGAGTGAGTCAAAGGCTTTTTGACTCAACTACAGATCCCGATTGTGTCTAGGCACTTGATGATCCAACTGTGTGGCAGTGAGTCAAAAGCTTTTTTGTAGTCAATCCACATCATGTGAAGATTGGTTTTAGCAGGTCCAAAATGATGCTTGTGTCTACCAAGAACCCAGAAAAAGGGCATCATCATTATTAATATTATTATTTAAAACTTTTATATCCCGATCTTCTCTACCTCCGTAGAGGGACTCAGGCCGGCTTACAGCAAGGATTCAGTGCTAATAATACAAACTAAAACATCATATAACAATACAAGAGTACAATGAGTCTCCCTGGAAAATTCCTCTTCTGATGTTGTTGTTATTAATATTATTATTATTATTATTATTATTATTATTAAAACTGACTTAAGACGATGTATAGGTGGTACATCACCCCTCAAAGGCTGTCAGATTGTTACAAAAACACATCAAACAAGTGTTGGAAACAAGTGGGCACTTTTTTTCACAGCTGGTGGACCTGTGATAAATGTTGCAAATCAGAGTAAGCTTCACCTTGCTTCCAAACACCACCACACAAGAGCTGTAGTTTTATAGTTTATTGAGGAAAAAATCCAAGTCAAAATAAAGAATAAGCATTGCAAATTTCCAAAGATAAAGCTTAAATGCAGAATATAGTTCCAAAGATCTTCAGGTAAAAGCAAGAGACATAATCCTATTGGCACAGTTCAAACCAGAGTCCCAGGTACAAGCAATGAAACAATTGCCCCATGAATCACAATGCAAGAAATCCCAAGCGTACTGCTTTCCAGGCTAAGGTTATTCCATGAAGCTTCCAGGCTAATAAGCTATGTTGAACTGACGCTTTCCCTTGGTTTGCAAGAAGCCTAAATACCTTTCTAACATGAAAACATTACATGAAATCATTGCAATGACCTTTCACTGAGCTGGCTTCTCGTCTGCCGGCCAGGCGAGAACTCTGCCTGACTCGCAAGTCAAGACAAGCTTGCTGGGTCAGGTCACTATCAAGGCTTTCAGTACTTTCAGTATCAGCCTGGGAAGGAGGCAAATGCCTCTCCACCTGTTCGCTATCTCCTTCGTTAAAATTCTTTTCTCCTGAGAACCGCTGTGTTGATGTTGACTCTGCACTGTCTGACTCTGTACTGTCTGTGGGAGCTGCAGGCCCAGAGATCTGAGGCACAGAAAACGAGCCAGGAATCTGAATTCCATCATCCTCGTCATCACAGAACATCTCAGCCACAACAATAAAGCAAAGAAATTTTGGAGGGAAATTCATGATAAAATACAAAAAATCTTTTTTATATAAATTTCAGATTAGAACCAAAATATTACCTACTTGGGATTGTAGACTGGGAAAAGGGAAAAGGCAAAGATAAAGAACCTTTGTATAGTCATATGGCAATAATAATAATAATAATAAAATAATATAAAGTGCTGGAGAAAACAAACTCCTTGTCTTTGCTTGCAGAGGCTTTCTCGGCTCCGGTGTTTCCCAACGGCCCCGATAAGAACGGGTTCAACCTCGGCGTGGGGAAAAACCTCAGGCAGGTGTTTGGAGAGAAGAAGAGACTCTGGTTCATCCCCGTCGTATCCAGGTCAGTTGCGGTTATTTTATTTTATTTATTTATCGTGCCAGGGCAACCAGTCGATTATATTACATTTCTAACAGAACAAAGCAAAGAGACAGACAAAATGCAAAATTTGCGAGTTTGGTAGTTGATTAAATGAACTTTGACCAGTATTTGGCCACTTGGAGTGCTTCTGGTGTTGCTGCAAGAAGGTCCTCCATTGTGCATGTGGCTGGGCTCAGGTTGCATTGCAGTAGGTGGTCAGTGGTTTGCTCTTCTCCGCACTTGCATGCTGTGGATTCCACTTTGTGGCCCCATTTCTTGAGGTTGGCTCTGCATCTCGTGGTGCCAGAGCGCAGTCTGTTCAGCGCCTTCCAAGTCGCCCAGTCTTCTGTGTGCCCAGGGGGGAGTCTCTCATCTGGTATCACCCACGGATTGAGGTGCTGGGTTTGAGCCTGCCACTTTTGGACTCTCGCTTGCTGAGGTGTTCCAGCGAGTGTCTCTGTAGATCTTAGAAAACTATTTCTAGATTTAAGTCGTTGACGTGCTGGCTGATACCCAAACAGGGGATGAACTGGAGATGTCTCTGCCTTGGTCCTTTCACTATTGGCTGCTACTTCCCGGCAAATGTCAGGTGGTGCAATACCGGCTAAGCAGTGTAATTTCTCCAGTGGTGTAGGGCGCAGACACCCCGTGATAGTGCAGCATGTCTCATTAAGAGCCACATCCACAGTTTTAGTGTGGTGAGATGTGTTCCACACTGGGCATGCAGACTCAGAAGCAGAGTAGCACAGTGCAAGGGCAGATGTCTTCACTGTGTCTGGTTGTGATCCCCAGGTTGTGCCAGTCAGCTTTTGTATGATATTGTTTGTAGCACCCACTTTTTGCTTGATATCCAGGCAGTGCTTCTTGTAGGTCAGAGCACGGTCCAGAGTGACTCCCAGGTATTAGGGTGCGCTGCAATGCTCCAGTGGGATTCCTTCCTTCCCAGGTAATAATCCTCAGAGCTCGGGATGCTTGTCTGTTCTTAAGGTGAAAGGCACATGTCTGTGTTTTAGATGGATTAGGGATCAGATGGTTTTCCCTGTAATAGGCAGTAAGAGCACCTAGAGCTTTGGAAAGCTTCTGTTCTATCATCTCAAAGCTCCCTGCTTGAGCAATAATGGCACGATCATCAGCATAGATGAAACTTTCTGTCCCTTCTGGCAGTGGCTGGTCATTTGTGTAGATGTTGAACATGGATGGAGCAAGCACGCTCCCCTCAGGCAGGCCGTTCTTCTGTTTCCGCCATCTGCTTCTCTGGCCCTGGAACTCAACAAAAAAGTTCCTGTTTTGTAGCAGGTTTCCTATGAGGCGGGTGAAGTGGTCCTTTGTGATATTATACATTTTTCTCAGGAGGAGGCAGCGGTGGTTCACAGTCTCATAGTTGCAGTGGAGGAGACGAAAGGGGCCTGGATTCAGGAAGCGGCCTTTCAGGGAAGACGAGGAGATGCCAAAGCAGCCATTGAGGCAGCACTGGGATAGGTCCAGTTGCTACTGGGGGGGGGGGGGACCCACTCTGAGGTCTTATTTATTTATTTATTTATTTATAACATTGATATTCCGCCCTTCTCACCCCGAAGGGGACTCAGGGCGGAGCACAACATTCAATGCTGGGACACAAATTCTTATATACATACATAAACATTTAAAACATTTATCAAAATACTAGCTATCCCCTGCCACGCGTTGCTGTGGCCCAGCCTGTGTAGATGTGTTTTGAGTGTGTATATATTTGTGTGAATCTGTCTATATGTGTGTTTGTGTATATATATGTGGTTTTAAGCATGCATTGTAATGTATTTTTTGTTTTTTGGCTTTTTAAGTCTCTTATGCTGTGTGTCAAGGTCAGACGCCAGCCAATTCAAGAAGTATCGTTTATTGCTCAAACAAACACAAAACAGCCCAAAACAAAACCACAGGGCAAAAAACACTTAGTCTTCAGTGCGAAACAGTTCAAAAAAGGCAAAAGAACCCACAAAACCCCAACCGGACTATAACCTGGATTATCCAGAGATATAATCCGTGTTAAACACGAAATGCGTAATTCAGCTCTAACTTGCTTAGACAAACAGCAGAAGCAAAGCAAACTGTAGAATGATGTTCACAGCCACTCTAGTGAGCAGCAGCCTTTCAAGGGTTGCAAAATGTAACCTGAGCCTCAAACACTGTAGGAAACGCCACGCTGAACTCCGAGGCTGGAATGCAGGGAGGATGATAACGCCAAACCCAGAAACACAGCCGCGGACGTGGAAGGGAGAGTAACGCCGATAGTTGAAGTCGAGTCCAGTCCAGTCCGAAAGGCTGCAAGGTCAGGTCCCGATCCAATGGAAGTCACAAGGAGCCAAAGCAACGGGGGCAATACGGTAGCTAATGCAAATATCAAAACAGTGCAGTCTAGCAGAAACCCACAGTTCCAGCCCCCTTTGCTGCTTAAACCTAGAGCATAACTTACGTCCCAAAGTCTTCTTCCAAACCCGTCTTCTGTAACACAACGATCCAGAAAGCGCCCAACAAGACACCTTGCCGATTGCAAAGTTACAATTGCAAACACTCCCATTTTATCAACAACTCCTCATCAGAACTTGATTCAGCCAACACCCTCGTCCCAGCTGCATCCTGTTGTAACTCCTCATCTGAACTGGAGTTGCCCCTAGTTCGGCCCAACCCATCCCCAACTGTGCCTCTTCCACCACTCCTCCAAGTAGTCATCTCTGGTCTAATCCTGAAGTTCCCCAAGACCCATCCGTGCCTTCACTACTCCAACCTTCAAACGTGCCACTGCTTGTGGGTTCAGCACAAATATCCCAAATCTCTTGAACCCTTGTCCAATCCAACCCATCAGACCCAGAGTCTGATATCCCATCATCCATATCATTTGCATCAAAACCTTCAAAAGAATCTGCATCTGTTGGCTCACTAAGTATATCCCGGATTCTTTTCCTCTGTTGCTCTTCCTCATAGTCTTGCTCGCGAGTAGTTTTCCTGCCTCTCCTAATACAACTAGTGTTACTATCACTGCCAGCAGACTCTATCACAACACTGTGCTTTTCAGTGTTTTTATGAGTGATGGTCACTTGTTGGCCTGAGAGTCTTGTGTCCAAATTTGGTGTCTATTCATCCAGTGGTTTTTTTTAGTTATGTTAATCCCACAAACGAACATTACATTTCTATTTATATAGATGAAAATACACAATTTAAAACCATCCTAGTCATCCACGTCAAATCTAATTGGTCGTCATTCCTATTGCCGCTTTATTGCCTTGTCCCGAAAGCTTGGTCCCACAGCCAAGTTTTGACCATCCTTCTAAAGGACAGGAGGGAGGGGGCTGACCTGATCTCACCAGGAAGGGAGTTTCATAGCTGGGGAGCAATCACCGAGAAGGCCCTGTCTCTCGTCCCCACCAATCGTGCCTGTGACAATGGGTCAAAATAATAAATAGGTTAAAATAATAAATGTAATAATGACAATAATAATAAAGTAAAATAATATATGTAATAATAATGATAGAGTAAAATAATAATTGTTATAGTAATAGTAAATAGAGCAAAATTATAAATGTAATATAAATAAAAATAATGTAAATGTAATAACAATAATAATAGAGTAAAATAATAAATGTAATAATAAAGTAAAACAATGTGAATGTAATAATAATAGAGTAAAAATAAAGGTAATAAAAACAACAATAATAGAGTGAAATAATGTAATAATAATAGAATAAAATAATAAATGTAATAAAAATAATAATAGAGTAAAATAATGGAAATGTAATAATAATAATAATACAGTAAAATAATAATTGTTATAGAAATATTAAATAGAGCAAAATTATAAATGTAATAAAAATAAAAATAATGTAAATGTAATAATAATAATAATAGAGTAAAATAATAAATGTAATAAAGTAAAACAATGTGAATGTAATAATAATAGAGTAAAAAATAAAGGTAATAAAAACAATAATAGAGTGAAATAATGTAATAATAATAGAATAAAATAATAAATGTAATAAAAATAATAATAGAGTAAAATAATGTAAATGTTATAATAATAATAATAGAATAAAATAATAAATGTAATAATAAAGTAAAACAATGTGAATGTAATAATAATAGAATAAAAAATAAAGGTAATAAAAACAATAATAGAGAAATAATGTAATAATAATAGAATAAAATAAGAAATGTAATAAAAATAATAATAGAGTAAAATAATGTAAATGTAATAATAATAACAATAATAGAGTAAAATAATAAATGTAATAATACATAAAGTAAAACAATGTGAGAGCCGTTCAGCAGTGGAACTCTCTGCCCGGGGTGTGGTAGAGGCTCCTTTGGAGGCTTTTAAACAGAGGCTGGATGGCCATCTGTCGGGGGTGATTTGAATGCAATATTCCTGCTTCTTGGCAGAATGGGGTTGGACTGGATGGCCCATGAGGTCTCTTCCAACTCTTTGATTCTATGATTCTAAATGTAATAATAATAAATAGAGTAAAAAAATAAAAGTAATAAAAACAACAATAATAGAGAGAAATAATTAATGTAATAATAATAGAATAAAATAATAAATGTAATAATAAAGTAAAACAATGTGAATGAAATAATAAATAGAGTAAAAAATAAAGGTAATAAAAACAATAAAAGAGGGAAATAATAAACGTAATAATAATATATTAAAATAATAAATGTAACAATAAATAGAGAAAATAATGCAAATGTAATAATAATAAATAGAGTAAAATAATAAAAATAATAAAAAACAATAATAGTAGAGTAAAATAATAAATGAAATAATAATAACAAGTAGAATAAGATAATGTAAATGTAATGATAATAATAGTGTAAAATAATAAATGTAATAATAATAACAACAACAACAGAGTAAAATAATAAATAACTGACGAGCAAAAAGGGGGTTCAGACTAAAAGAAGGGCTGAAAAATTAGGCTTATATATAGGTATTGTTTTTGCTATTTTTCCTACATTATCTTTATTTCTTTATGCTCAACTGATATAAAAAAATACTAAACAAAGGGAGCTGGGTGAAGGGGTAATTGATCCAAGCCGCATTTGGAGCCTGTCCTGTCTTCCGCATCTGTCTCTGCAGTCAAGGCGATGGACACTACTTCCCAACGCGAACCTTAAGCGAAGCGCGGAATCCGCTGCTGGCGAACGAGGAACAGTGGGAGGAAGACGACGGGGTGGACGACAACCATCACGGTAAGATCTTTACTCCAGCAAAACCACAAGCTTTGTATGCCAGAACTTTACTGAAACCAATCAGCATTTGTACCTGAATTATTCAAGCCTGTTCAATAAAAGTTCTTGTTATTTTTATCAACTTATACCAGCCTCAGTGTGAATACCTTTGTGGTAAAAGTGTTATCCAATAGATAGGAAAGAGGGTGTATGGTATAGAGTAGTGTAATACTTCTCATATAGGTATTCAATTTATCCACATTTCACATAAGTATACTCTTAACATTGTATACTTATGTGAAATGTGGATAAATTGAATACCTATATGAGAAGTATTACACTACTCTATACCATACACCCTCTTTCCTATCTACTGTATATTATAGACATCTGTGCATTTAGTTAAAAAGTGTTATCCAAGCCAGCTTTTTAACAGCCTCAAAGAAACTATAGTGACACGGAGTGGGTTACAGAACAACCTCTCAATAATACCTCAGCCTGTTCATTAGCAATATGGTGGCAGCGGAAATCATTTAAAGAATCATTTTTAAGTCTCTCAGTTCCAGTGGTTCCCAGTTCCTAGCTTTTAAATATTCAATTGGTTCAACAACAATACTCCCTCTATATTTTGGTGAGCTAGTCTGTATTGGTGGTGTCATTGTTATAATTTGGTAGGCTGCTGTGTGATCGTTACAATTTGAGCGAAGCGGCGTTGGGATTTTTATTATCGAATAAAGTTCCTTACTTTTCTCCACGTTCGTTATAATAGAATAATAGAGTTGGAAGAGACCACATGGGCTATCTAGTCCAACCCCCTTCTGCCATGCAGGAAAAACACAATCAAAGCACCCCACACAGATGGCCACCCAGCCTCTATTTAAAGGCTTCCAAGGAAAGAGCTTCCACTAAACTCTGAGGCAGAGAGTTCCACTGCTGAACAGCTGTTCTTACCGTCAATGTTCAGGTGGAATCTTCTTCCCTGTCATTTGAAACCACGACTCCATTAAGTCCTAGTTTCCAGGGCAGCAGAAAACAAACCTGTTTTGTACCGAAACACTAAGCATGCTTTGGGGGGCTCATAATTTGCACAAACTGTCTTAATTCTATGTCTTTGCTTTGCTTAATGACGTAGATTATCACCGCGGTGGCTCCCTTTCTGTGGAAATGGAGACGTAGCAGTTCTGCAAGGCCCAAGGCGGGGCGCTCAATCCGCTTTCTCAGGTGAGCATTTTATCCTGACGTTCGGAATAGAAAAGAGCGTAGTGTTGGCTGCTTCCACCAACATTTGTACCTATCAAATTAATAATAAGCCATTAAGAGCATTAACCATTTTATTTGTGGACTGGTTGCAGACTCCACTTCGTGGCCCCATTTCTGAAGGTTGGCTCTGCATCTCGTGGTGCAAGAGCACAGTCTGTTCAGCGCCTTCCAAGTCGCCCAGCTTTCTGTGTGCCCAGGAGGGAGTCTCTCATTTGGTATTGAGGTTCCGGGTTTTAGCCTGCCACTTTTGGACTCTCGCTTGCTGAGGTGTCCCTCAGTGATCTTAGAAAACTATTTCTTAATTTAAGGCCTTGGCGTGCTGGCTGATATCCGAAGGGATGAGACAGAGATGTTACTGCCTTGGCCCCTTCATTATTTATTTATTATTTATTTACACCATTTCTACCCCGTCCTTCTCACCCCCGAGGGGGGACTCAGGGCGGCTAATACAGGCAACAATTCAATGCCAAAATATCAATACAACAATGTAAAATCAAATACAAAACAAATTAAAATAGTAACATTAATTAAAATCACATACTCATATAATAACATTTTATTACATGTAATGATAATAATAAATAGAGTAAAATAATAAATGTAACAACAACAACAACAGAGGAAAATAATAAATAACTTTAACTTGAGTATCAAGTTATTACAGGCTGCTACTTCCTGATGGATGTCAACACTGAGACCTACCTCCCACTGAGGCCTTCTCACACAGAGGGCTCTCTCAGACTGATGCCTCTTACACACTGAGGCTAAATAACACTGAGGCCTACTCATCCTGCAGAACATGATTCACGACAGCAAATCCAACTAACACATGACATCAAATCCAACTAACAGTGGGACCTACCTCCCACTGAGGCCTTCTCACACAGGGGGCTCTCTCAGACTGATCCCTCTTACACACTGAGGCTAAATAACACTGAGGCCTACTCATCCTGCAGAACATGATTCGTGACATCAAATCCAACTAACACTGAGGCCTACCTCCCAGTGAGGCCTTCTCACACAGAGGGCTCTCAGACTGATGCCTCTTTCACACTGAGGGTAAATAACACTGAGGCTACTCATACTGCGGAACATGATTCATGACATCAAATCCAACTAAACACTGAGGCCTACCTCCCACTGAGGCCTTCACACACAGAGGGCTCTCTCAGACAGAGGACTCTTTCAATCCTGGCCTTAATTGCCTTTGTTCTGATGGCTTGCTCCTGGGCTGCATTATTATTATTATTATTATTATTATTATTATTATTATTATTATTATTTGAAACACAACAAGATGAGTCCACAGCAGACACTCTGCTGGCTGTTGAATAGGATCACACGGCAGACACTTCCCAAGTCTCTAGGACTGTGTGATGTATTTATTTATTTAAAACTTTTATGTCCCGATCTTCTCAACCTCCGTAGAGGGACTCAGACCGGTTTATCGGCGAATGATGCGTGCAGATCCCAGTAAGGTGGCCTTCTGCAGCTGGCAGAGGATAACTTTGTCAGCACCGATTGTGTTTAAGTGCAGGCCAAGGTCTTTAGGCACTGTACCCAGTGTGGCGATCACCACTGGGATCACCCTGACTGGCTTGTGCCACAGTATTTGTATTGTGAAGGCGGATCTGGTCCATGCCTTAGTCACCTCCAGATTAGACTACTGTAATGCACTCTACGTGGGGCTGCCCTTGAAAACAGCCCGGAAATTCCAACTGGTTCAGCGGGCGGTGGTCAGATTGTTAACTGGTGCTCCTTACAGGGAGAGGTCAACCCTCCTGTTTAAGGAGCTCCATTGGCTGCCATTCATTTTCCGGTCCCAATTCAAGGTGCAGGTTCTTACCTACAAAGCCCTAAACGGTTTGGGACCTGCCTACCTGCGTGACCGCATTTCAGTATACGAACCCACACGATCTCTTCAATCTTCCAGAGAGGCCCTGCTCGCGATTCCACCTGCATCGCAAGCACGATTGGTGGGGACAAGGGACAGGGCCTTCTCTGTGGTGGCCCCTCGACTCTGGAACTCACTCCCAAAGGATTTCAGGCATGGCCCGTCGTTGGCAGTCTTTAGGAGGAGCTTGAAAACGTGGCTGTTTCAGTGCGCCTTCCCAGAATAGGAAACTCCAAGCACTTTGTCCCAAATGCACTTTACTAGAGATCTAGGACTGTCTGCACGCCCTACCTATCTATCCATTTCACCCGGTCATGCTCAGCTTTTTTCAATTTTTTAACCATTACATCTGGCCCTGACACTTGGTTTTTAATTGCGTTGTGTTGTTATTGTTAATGTTATTGCTTGAGTTTTATTTATTGCTGTATTGTTGTCGTCTTGTTTATTGTTGTATTGGGTCTCGGCCTACTGTAAGCCCGCACCGAGTCCTTCAGGAGATGGTAGCGGGGTACAAATAAAGGATTATTATTATTATTATTATTATTATTATTATTATTATTATTTCTTATTATTACTAGCTGTACCCGCCACGCGTTGTTGTGGTTAACCTTCCCTCCCTCTTTCTCTCCTTCCTTTTCTCTACTTCTTTCCCTTCCTATTTGTCTTCTTCTTTCTTCCATCTCTGCCTGTTTCTTTCCTCCCTTTCTTTGCTCTTTGGTTACACCCTTCCTTCTTTCCCTTTCACTTTTTTATTTCCTTGTCTCCTTCCTTGTTTTTCTCCCTTCCTTCCTTCCTTCCGTCCGTCCTTTCTTTCCTTCCTTCTTTTCCTCCCCCTTTCCCTCCTTCATTCCTTCCCTTTTTCCCTCCTTCTCTCGTTACTTCTTGACTGTCCCTTCCAACTCTATTCTGTAAGTCTATTTAATTAATATTATATAGTAATATATAATAGTAACATATTATATAGTAACGTATCTAACAATATATAAAATATTGCATTTATATCTTACATAGAAAGAAGGAAAGGAAGAAGGAAGGAAAAAATAAGGGAGGAAAAAGGGAGGGAGGGAAAGAGGGGAAGGAAGGAAAGGAAAGAAGGAGGGACAGGAAGGAAGGAAGAAGGAAGGAGGGAAAGGAAGGAGGGGGTGAAGAAAGGAGGGAGGGAAGGAAATGAAGGGGAAGGAAATGAAGAAAGGGAAAGGAGGAAAGGAAGGGAGGGTAGAAGGAAAAGAAGGAAAGGAAAGGAAGAAGGAAGGAAAAAATAAGGGAGGAAAAAGGGAGGGAGGGAAAGAGGGGAAGGAAGGAAAGGAAAGAAGGAGGGACAGGAAGGAAAGAAAAGAGGAAGGAAGGAAGGAGGGAAAGGAAGGAGGGGTGAAGAAAGGAGGGAGGGAAGGAAATGAAGGGGAAGGAAAGAAAGGGAAAGGAGGAAAGGAAGGGAGGGTAGAAGGAAAAGAAGGAAAGGAAAGGAAGAAGGAAGGAAAAAATAAGGGAGGAAAAAGGGAGGGAGGGAAAGAGGGGAAGGAAGGAAAGGAAAGAAGGAGGGACAGGAAGGAAAGAAAAAAGGAAGGAAGGAAGGAGGGAAAGGAAGGAGGGGGTGAAGAAAGGAGGGAGGGAAGGAAATGAAGGGGAAGGAAATGAAGAAAGGGAAAGGAGGAAAGGAAGGGAGGGTAGAAGGAAAAGAAGGAAAGGAAAGGAAGAAGGAAGGAGGGGACAGGATGGAAGGGAAGGAGGGAAAGAAGGAAAGGAAGGAGGGAGGGACAGGAAGGAAGGAAGGGGGGGGGAAGGAAAGGAAGGAAGAAAAGGGAGGAGGAAAGAAGGGAAGGGAGTGAGGGAGAGAAGGAGTGTGGCAGAGAGAGAGAGAGTGTTAAATGTGTGCTTGTGTTGCCGGAGACAGATCTACAGAAATGAGAGAGAAGGAGAGGGAGGAAAGAAAGAAGGAGTTGGAGGAGGAAGAAGGGAGCAGGACACACAGGAATGGGAGAATTCAAAAATAAAACTTGTTTTTGCCTCTTTCTTTCTTTCCTCTTCCTGCAGTGAAGGGAGGGAGGCAAGGAAGGTTGGCGAAGAAGGGAACAGTCTCTCTCCCCTCCTCCCTCCCTCCTTTCTGCTTTCTGTTTTCGTGGTTTTTTTGAGTGGAGAACATACATTGGGTTGTTAGGTGTCTTGTGTCCAAATTTGGTGCCAATTGCCCCAGTGGTTTTTGAGTTCTGTGAGTAGCACAAACGAACATTACATTTTTATTTATATAGATGATGATGATGATGATGATGATTATTATTATTATTATATTGCTTCTGACCAGACTTTCTCCCTTTGGCCTTGACTTTCAGCTTCCTTCTCTCATCCGCTTCCTCCGTCGATGGACACTTTTGAAAGAAAGGAAGCGCATGGATTTTCAAGGAGAGGAAGCCTTCTCGAGTCTCCGAAATGGTCTCCGAAATGGTTCTTCTGGATACTCGCATTGATCATTCCAAGGATCCTTCTGTGATTTTGAACTTCGAAGTGACTAACGGGGTCTGTTGTGGCCTTTTTCCTGTCTTGTCCCGAAGGAGGGAAAACCGCCGGCGCAAACGGTTCCCAAATAAATGCCTTGAGGGTGGTTCCCTCGAACAGCCTCCTTGAAGAGGCCTTTGACCAGGAATCATGGCTGCCGAAGTCCGGACTTGGGCGGTGAGCGTGCGCAAGCAAGACGTCACTCCACCTCCGCCGACGCTCATTTTCGTAATGATTAACTCCGACCCTGTGAAGAGCGCACCCTCTTTGGCACAGAAGGAGGGTTTTATGAGCCTTGAAGCACATTCTTTGTGGCAGGTGCCTGCTTTTTAAAGGAACCTCCACTGCCGGAAACCCATTCCTACCATTCCCAGCACATTTCAGACGCAAGGGACACAGCTGCTATCTATACTGAAGTTTCCCCCTGCATCAAAAGGAGGAGGCCATCTTTTTTGGCATGTTCCTGTATGAAGAAACATTTGTGGTACGACTCTGATACAGTCCAGATTTTTCGAAAGAAAAGGGGATGATGCTATAAAGCAGTGTTTCTCAACCTGGGGGTTGCGACCCCTGGGGGGATCGCGTGGGGTTTCAGAGGGTTCACCAAACAGCACCAAAAAAATATTTCTGATGGTCTTAGGAACCCCATTGAGTCCCTTCAAGGCATGGGAGTTCTGTGTAGGAAGTTTGACCCAATTTTATTGTTGGTGGGGTTCAGAATGCTCTTTGATTGTAGGTGAACTATAAATCCCAGCAGCCACAACTCCCAGATGTCAAGGTATATTTCTCACAAACTCCACCAGTGTCCACATTTGGGCATATTGAGTATTCGTGCCAAGATCTATCATTGTTTGAGTCCTCAGTGCTCTTTGGATGTAGGTGAACGACAACTCCCAAACTCAAGGTCAATGCCCACCAAACCCTTCCAATATTTTGTCTTGGTCATGGAAGTTCTGTATGCCAAATTTGGTTCCGTTCCATTGTTGGTGGAGTTCAGAATGCTCTTTGATTGTAGGTGAACTATAAATCCCAGCAACTACAACTTCCTAATGTCAAGGCCTATTTCCCACAAACTCCACCAGTGTTGACATTTGAGCATATTGAGTATTCGTGCCAAGATCTATCATTGTTTGAGTCCACAGGGCTCTCTGGATGTAGGCAAACTACAAGTCCAAAACTCAAGGTCAATTTTCTATAAGTCATGGGAGTTCTGTGTGCCAAGTTTGGTTCAATTCCATCATTGGAGTTCAGAATGCTCTTTGATTGTAGGTGAACTATAAATCCCAACAACTACAACACCCAAATGTCAAGGAATATTTCCCACAAACTACCAAATGTCAAGGTCCTTTCCCCCCAAACTCCACCAGTGTTGACATTTGGGCATATTGAGTATTCGTGCCAAGATCACTATAAATCCGAGCAACTACAATTCCCAAATATCAAGGTCTTTCCCCCCCAAACTCCACCAGTCTTTTGGTAGAAGCCTACTTGTGAAGAATACAGCTGATGACATGTCTAGGAGAAAGCCGACATCAGCACCTGGTGAACTATAAATCCCAGCAACTACAACTCCCAAATGTTAAGGTATATTTCCCACAGACCACCAGTTTTCACATTTGGACATATTGCAAGATCCCAAGATCTATCATTGTTTGAGTCCACAGTGCTCTCTGGATGTAGGTGAACTACAACTCCCAAACTCAACATCAATGCCCAGCAAACCCTTCCAATATTTTGTCTTGGATGTGGAAGTTCTGTATGCCAAGTTTGGTTCAGTTCCATTGTTGGTGGAGTTCAGAATACTCTTTGATTGTAGGTGAACTATAAATCCCAGCAACTACAACTCCCAAATGTCAAGGCATATTTCCCACAAACTCCCAAATGTCAAGGTCCTTTCCCCCCAAACTCCACCAGTGTTGACATTTGGGCATATTGAGTATTCGTGCCCAGATCTATCATTGTTTGTGTCCACAGTGCTCTCTGGATGTAGGTGAACCACAACTTCCAAACTCAAGGCCAATGCCCAACAAACTCTTCTAGTATTTTGTGTTGGTCATGGGAGTCCTGTATGCCAAGTTTGTTTCAATTCCATAATTGGTGGAATTCAGAATGTTCTTTGATTGTAGGTTCACTATAAATCCCAGCAACTACAATTCCCAAATGTCAAGGTATATTTCCCACAAACTCCCAAATGTCAAGGTCCTTTCCCCCCAACTCCACCAGTTTGGGCATATTGAGTATTCTTGCCAAGATCTATCATTGTTTGAGTCCACAGTGCTCTTTGGATGTAGGTGAACTACAACTTCCAAACTCAAGGCCAATGCCCACCAAACTCTTCCAGCATTTTGTGTTGGTCATGGGAGTCACATTTGGTTCAATTCCGTAATTGGTGTAATTCAGAATGCTCTTTGATTGTAGGTGCACTATAAATCCCAGCAACTACAACTCCCAAATGACACAATCAAGCCTCTCCAACCCCACGCATATTTTAATGTGGGTGTATCGGGTATTTGTGCCCAATTTAGTCCATCCTTCATATTAGATATTTACATGACAATTCATAACGGTAGCAAAATTCCAGTAGCAACGAAAATAATGTGATGGTTGGGGGTCACCACAACATGAGGAACTGGATTAAGGGGTCACGGCATTCGGAAGTTTGAGAAATGCTGCATTAACATTTCCTTAGCTCTCTCCAACCAGAGTCCTAATCTCATATCATGGGACAACAGTAGCAAAATTACAGTTATGAAGTAGCAACGAAAATAATGTGATGGTTGGAGGTCACCACGACATGAGGAAGTGGATTAAGGGGTCGCGACATTAGGAAGGTTGAGAAACACTGCATTAACATTTCCTTAGCTCTCTCCAACCAGGGTCCTAATCTCATATCACGGGACAACAGTAGCAAAATTACAGTTATGAAGTAGCAACGAAAATAATGTGATGGTTGGGGGTCACCACGACACGAGGAACTGGATTAAGGGGTCGCGGCATTAGGAAGGTTGAGAAACACTGCTTTAAAGAACGGTTCTGGGGATTGGCAAGCGTTGTCTGCAATGAGATAGATCATTGAGTCGTCTTGGAACGTTTTAGTAAGCCTTCCCTTGCATCACACCGAAACCCCACTTTTTCCCCTTTTGCAAGGAACTCTTTGGTTGGCCTCCGACTTGGGACCAATCGGACTTTCCTCGGAAAGATTTCTCTATTTTTTTGTTGTTGCTTTTGATCAGTCGCAACGCACAAGTTGGGAAGGAAGAGACTTGATTTTGGAGAATTAGATGAATGCTTAAGAGACATTGGACTCTAGGCAGTGTTTTCAAGGGTCCTTTCCCCGCCTCCTTTTGCACGGCCATCTTGAAAACCTGGGAAGTGCATTTCAACGCATGACTTTTAAGCCTTATCTTGATGCTTCGCTTCGGATGAAAGGTTGTGTGCTGTTGCAAGCCGGATTGTGCATCGTTGCTGCTGCAATGTCGACTCGATGCAGGACAGGCGCCGGCATCATTTCCCCCCTCACGTCTGTGTTTTGATGTTTTTTTTACTCGAATTGCAGCATCAAAAGGTGCAAACTTTTTTACTCTTCGTCTTAAACGGATTTTTCTTCCTTTTCCGCTCTTCTTCCTTCCCTGGGGCTGGTGCATGTTCTTGATTTTGTTTCCCGTAGTACTCATTGATCCCAGCCTTATCAAACTGGTTTTCTGCTCCTAAACCATCCAAATAGTGTGTGTTTACTTCCTCTGATTCTCTAATGCAGGTATGGGCAAGCTCAGGCCCAGGGGCCAAATGCAGCAGCCTCTTGGGCTCTTTTCTCAAGCCCTCCTGTCTCTCACCATCCTATCCTTCCTTCTTTCTCTTTCCTTCCTCCTTCCCTTCTTTACCTCCCTTTCTCCCTCCCTCCTTTCCTTCCACCCTTTTGCCCTTCCTTCCTTCCTTCCCTCCCTCTCTTCCTTTCTCCTTCCCTCCTTCCATTCTCTTCCACCCTTTTCCTTCCTTCTTTTCCCTCCCTCCGTTCCCTTCCACCCTTTTCTTCCTTTCTTCTCTTTCCTTCCTCCTTCCCTTCCACCCTTTATTCCTTCCTTCTCTCTTTCCTTCCTCCTTCCCTTCCTTACTTCCTTCTTTCTCCCTCCCTCATTCCCTTTCACCCTTTTGCCCTTCCTTCCTTCCTTCCCTCCCTCTCTTCCTTTCTCCTTCCCTCCTTCCATTCTCTTCCACCCTTTTCCTTCCTTCTTTCTCTTCCCTCCCTCCGTTCCCTTCCACCCTTTTCTTCCTTTCTTCTCTTTCCTTCCTCCTTCCCTTCCACCCTTTATTCCTTCCTTCTCTCTTTCCTTCCTCCTTCCCTTCCTTACTTCCTTCTTTCTCCCTCCCTCATTCCCTTTCACCCTTTTGCCTTTCCTTCCTTTCTCCTTCCCTCTTTCCTCTCCCCTTTCCTCTCTCCCTCTTTCTCCTTCTCTCCCTCCCTCCTTCCTTCCGTCCCCCTTCCTTCCTTGTCTAGCTCCTCCCTCCCTCCATTGCCTTCCACCATTTCATCCTTCCTTCTCTTTCCTACTCCTTTGCTTCCTTCCTTCCATCCTTCTCTTCCTTCCTTCTCTTTTTCCTTCTTCCTTCCCATCCACCCTTTTGTCTCTCTCTCAATTCCCTTCCACCCTTTCCTCCTTCCTTCCCTCTCCTTCCTCTTTCCTTCCTTACCTCCCTCTTTCTCCCTCCCTCCTTTCCTTCCACCCTTTTGCCTTTCCTTCCTTTCTCCTTCCCTCTCTCCCTCTTTCTCCTTCTCTCCCTTCCTCCTTTCCCTTCCACCCTTTATTTCTTCCTTCTCTTTCCTTCCTCCATCCTTCTTTTTTCTTTCCATCCTTCCCTTCCACCCTTTCATCCTTCCTTCCCTTTTGACCTTCCTTCCTTGTCTAGCTCCTCCCTCCCTCCATTGCCTTCCACCATTTCATCCTTCCTTCTCTTTCCTACTCCTTTGCTTCCTTCCTTCCATCCTTCTCTTCCTTCCTTCTCTTTTTCCTTCTTCCTTCCCATCCACCCTTTTGTCCTTCCTTCCCTCCCTTCCTCCCTGCTTTCCCTTTCACCTTTTCGGTCTTCCTTCCTTCCTTCTGTTTCCTTCTTCCTTCCCATCCTTACCTCCCTCCCTTTCTCCTTCCCTCTCTCCCTCCTTCCTTCTGTTCCACCTTTTATTCCTTCCTTCATCCTTTTCTTTTTCTTTCTTTCCATCCTTCCCTTCCATCCTTTTATCCTTCCTTCCTTCTGTAGTTCCTCCCTCCATTGCCTTCCACTCTTTTGTCCTCCCTTCCTTCTCTTTCTTTCCTCCTTTGCTTCCTTCCTTCCATCCTTCCCTTCCACTCTTTTGTTATTCCTTCCTTCCCTCATTCTGCCCTCCCTCCTTCTCTCTTTCCTTCCTCCTTCCCTTTCTTTTATTCCTTCCTTCGTTTTCCTTCCTCCTTCCCTTCTTTCTATCTTTCCCTTCCACCAGTTAAGTGGCTGGGGGAGAAAAGGGAGGGGAATGATGGGAGCTGAAGTCCAAAACACCTGGAGGGAGGACCCAAGTTGACGCATGCATGAGCTAGATCATAGGTTGCAGACACGGAGTGACAGGAATCCCGCCACCCAGATCCCATCCTCAGGACTTCAAGTTCATTGCTGGAAAATCCCAATCCTGAGGGTCTAGCAAACATCCTGAAAACTATTTTCCCAGTAAAGCACCAGTAATAGCAGCTGGGAAGGACTGGGGATATCAGGATAATAAGCACAGTACTTTGGGCAATCTGCAAACAAATTTGGGAGTCAGATGTGGGTTTTTTTTTTTTGCAATGTGCACCCTCTCCCTTTGCTATTATTATTATTATTATTATTATTATTATTATTATTATTATGCGCCAATTTACTTCCTAGGGATTTAGGGTACAGACTACTGAAACCAATCTACTTGAAAACTGTGTTGATTTTATGAAGATGTGTGGACATATTGGCGGGGAGGGGGAGTTTCGTAATGATGGGGAAATGCTCCATTTCTTTGTATTTGGTTGTGCTTGTTATTAATATCAGCGTTGTCCTGGATCATAAAAGCACAAGGTTTATTATATTTTCCTTTGCTGTTAAGAGCCAGTCTACTAGTTTTGCCTGTTTAATGCAAAGGAATGGTACTGGAGGAAATGTACGGCTTGAGACGAGTCCTAACGCATGCTGCTTCATTTGGAAAAATGCTGCACTTGCAGAGCTCAGGCTGTGTTGTATTTCAGTGTCAATGTTGACGTCTGTAGACAGTCCACGTCTCGCAGGCGTATAGCAGGGTTGGGAGGACAATAACTTTATAAACAAGCTCCTTGGTCTCCCTACGGATGTCCCGCTCCTCGAACACTCTCTGCTTCATTTGGAAAAATGCTGCACTCGCAGAGCTCAGGCGGTATTGTATTTCAGTGTCAATGTTGACTTTTGTGGAGAGGTGGCTGCCAAGGGAGCGGAAATGGTCAACATGCTCTAATGTTACACCATTTCTGGCATTGGAGAGGATTGGCTGGTGACTGCTGGAACAGCACCTTGGTTTTCTCGATGTTCAATGTCAGGCCGAGCTTCTCGTATGCTTCTGCGAAGGTGTTTAGAGTGGCTTGTAGGTCTTCTTCTGAGAGGGGTTGGCTGGTGACTGCTAGAAGAGCACTTTTAGATGGCAAGCTATTTAACCTCAGCAGATTGAAAACCAACAGCAAGGTTACAACATCTATTATAGAACTCCAGTATGCTGATGACAATGTTGTCTATGCGCATTCAGAAAAAGGCTCTCCCCCTTGTTCCCACAAGTCGTACTTTATCTTCTTGACGGGAAGCTTCCCACTGGAGTGGAAATAATCTGTCAGACAGATGGCTAGCTATTTAACCTCAGCAGACTTAAAGCCAAAACCAAGGTTACAACAATTGTTATAGAACTCCAATATGCTGATGACAATGTCGTCTGTGCGCATTCAGAAGAAGGCTCTCCCCCTTGTTCCACAAGTCGTACTTCATCTTGTTAACGGGAAGCTTCCCACCGGAGTGGAAATGAATCTATCAGACAGATGTCAAGCTTTTTAACCTCAGCAGACTGAAAGCCAACAGCAAGGTTACAACATCTATTATAGAACTCCAGTATGCTGATGACAATGTTGTCTGTGCGCATTCAGAAGAAGGCTCTCCCCCTTGTTCCCACAAGTCGTACTTTATCTTCTTGACGGGAAGCTTCCCACCGGAGTGGAAATAATCTGTCAGACAGATGGCTGGCTATTTAACCTCAGCAGACTGAAAGCCAAAACCAAGGTTACACAATTGTTATAGAACTCCAATATGCTGATGACAATGTCGTCTGTGCGCATTCAGAAGAAGGCTCTCCCCCTTGTTCCACAAGTCGTACTTCATCTTGTTAACGGGAAGCTTCCCACCGGAGTGGAAATATCTATCAGACAGAAGGCAAGCTATTTAACCTCAGCAGACTGAAAGCCAAAATCAAGGTTACAACATTATAGAACTCCAGTATGCTGATGACAATGTTGTCTGTGCGCATTCAGAAGAAGGCTCTCCCCCTTGTTCCCACAAGTCGTACTTTATCTTCTTGACGGGAAGCTTCCCACCGGAGTGGAAATAATCTGTCAGACAGATGGCTGGCTATTTAACCTCAGCAGACTGAAAGCCAAAACCAAGGTTACAACAATTGTTATAGAACTCCAATATGCTGATGACAATGTCGTCTGTGCGCATTCAGAAGAAGACTCTCCCCCTTGTTCCACAAGTCGTACTTCATCTTGTTAACGGGAAGCTTCCCACCGGAGTGGAAATGAATCTATCAGACAGATGTCAAGCTTTTTAACCTCAGCAGACTGAAAGCCAACAGCAAGGTTACAACATCTATTATAGAACTCCAGTATGCTGATGACAATGTTGTCTGTGCGCATTCAGAAGAAGGCTCTCCCCCTTGTTCCCACAAGTCGTACTTTATCTTCTTGACGGGAAATTTCCCACCGGAGTGGAAATAATCTATCAGACAGATGGTAAGCTATTTAAACCTCAGCAGACTGAAAACCAAAATCAAGGTTACAACACCAGCTGTTATAGAACTCCAATATGCTGATGACAGTGTCGTCTGTGTGCATTCAGAACAAGACCTACAAGCCACTCTCAAGAACAAGACCTACAAGCGCAGTCACCAGCCAACCCCTCTTAGAAGAAGACCTAAACACCTTCGCGGAAGCATATGAGAAGTTCGGCCTGTCATTATCCGACAAAAAACGGGCTGGCAGAAGAGTGGATAAGAAAAAAATATATTGGATAATAAGGAGAGATTAAGGAAAAGCCTATTAAACGTCAGTTACATTATGATTTGACAAATTAAGCAAAAAACCATAATCTTTTCGAACCAATGGACAGAAAAAGCAGTTCAATATGTTATGTAGTAATTATTTAGCACCAAAACATCACAATGTTTTGAAACAGCTGTGGGTCATATTTGTGATTTGTGTTTGTTTTGATCCAATCAATGCCTAATTATTTAATTGATGGTACTTCTGAGTTGACGCGGGACATCTCTGAAATGTTAAGTTTGGATGACGGCACGCTAACATTCCTCAAGATTATCCTTGGGCTTGTTAATAATGTTTTAATCAATGTAGAACATTCCCATTAGAACAGGCACGGGCAAACTTCGGCCCTCCGGGTGTTTTGGACTTCAACTCCCACAATTCCTAACAGCCTACCGGCTGTTAGGAATTGTGGGAGTTGAAGTCCAAAACACCCGGAGGGCCGAAGTTTGCCCGTGCCTGCGTTAGACCCTTTTGAATGTCGAAACCGTATCGCCCTCTCAGGTTTCCCACTTTCAAATGTTCCTGCTTTTGTAACATGGGAAATGCATGGGATGTTTTTGCAATAAAATGTTTTGTAACATCAAACATGTCTTGATATATCACTTGGAGCACTCACGTTTCTCTTTGGCTCGGATAGAAATAATTTCCGGAGGTTTCCAAAAGGCAGCAATACCTCTGGTGCTTTCTCGTACGATTTCAGCCTCCAGCGTCCAGATTATTCCAAGTTTTGCTCAAGAGCTGAAGTGGCCCCTTGGAAACAACCATCACCCAATGATCTCTTCCTGGAACTCAACAAAGAAGCTCCTGTTTTGTAGTAGGTTTCCTATGAGGCGGGTGAGGTGGTCGTCCTTTGTGATACTATACATTTTTCTCAGAAGGAGGCAGTGGTGGTTCACAGTCTCATAAGCTGTGAACAGGTCTATGAAGACAGCTCCTGTGATCTGCTGCCTTTCAAAGCCATCTTCTATGTGCTGAGTCAGGTTCAGCACTTGCAATGTGCAGCTTGTGCCTTTCCTGAAGCCAGCTTGCTGTGGAATCAGACAGGGGTCTATTTTTTCCGTAATTCTATGCAAAATAAGTCTCTCCAGAACTTTGTAGAGGCGGCTCAACAGGGAGATTGATCTGTAGCTTTTTGGATCATTACGGTCTTTGCCTGGCTTCAGGATGATTTCTATGATTGATACAATATAGATAGACATACATATATAGAGCAGGTTGGACTGGATGACCCTTCAGAGTGCCTCCCAACTCTAGGATGCTATGATAGATAGATAGACAGAGCCGTTGGGGTCCCTTCTAACTCTAGGATTCTAAGATAGATAGATACTAGAGACAGACAGAGCCATTGGGGTCCCTTCCAGCTCTAGGATTCTATGATAGATGGATGGATGGACAGATAAGTAGATAGATTGATGATTGATGGACGGAGATAACTGTTGAGGTCCCTTCCAACTCTAGGATGGATGGATAGACAGACAGATAGCTTTTGGGGTCCCTTCCAACTCTAGGATTCTATGGTAGATACTGTAGATGATAGACAAACAGACAGAGATAGCCGTTGGGGCGCCTTCTAACTCTAGGATTCTATGATAGATGGATGGATGGATGGGCAGAAAGACAGACAGATAGAGATAGCCTTCCAACCGTAGGAGTCTGTGAAGGATAGATGATTGATAGACAGAGATATCCGTTGGGGTCCCTTCCAACTCTAGGATTCTATGATAGATAGATAGATAGATAGATAGATAGATAGATAGATAGATAGATAGATAGATAGATAGATAGATAGAGCAAGCTGTTGAGGCTTTTTCCAACTCTTGGATTCGAAGATGGATGGATGGACTCTAGGATTCTGGAATGGATGGGTGGATAGAGATAGCCTTTGGGGTCCCTTCCAACTCTAGAATTCTGATAGATGGATGGATAGAGCCATTGGGGTCCCTTCCAACTCTAGGATTCATGGATGGATGGATGGATGGATGGATGGATGCATACATACATACATACATACATAGATACATACATAGATAGATACATAGATAGAGATAGCTTTTGGGGTCCCTTCCAACTCTAGGATTATATGATGGATGGATGGATGGATGGATGGATGGATGGATGGATGGATGGATGGATGGATGGATGGAGCTTTTGGGATCCCTTCCAACTCTAGGATGGATGGATGATATGAGAGAGAGATTGCCTTTGGGGTCCCTTCCAACTCTAGGATTCTATGATAGATACTGTAGATGATAGACAAACAGACAGAGAAAGCCGTTGGGGTGACTTCCAACTAGGATTCTATGATAGATGGATGGATAGATGGATAGATAGAAAGAGATAGCCTTCTAACTCTAGAAGTGTATGATGGATGGATGGATGGATAGATTGATAGACAGATAGACAGACATAGCCGTTGGGGTCCCTTCCAACTCTAGGATTCTATGATGGATGGATGGACTCTAGGATTCTAGAATGGATGGGTGGATAGAGATAGCCTTTGGGGTCCCTTCCAACTCTAGGATTCTAGGATGGATGGGATGGGATGGATGGATAGAGATAGCTATTGGGGTCCCTTCCAACTAGGATTCTAGGATGGATGGATAGATAGAGATAACTTTTAGGGTCCCTTCCAACTCTAGGATTCTATGATAGATTGATAGATATAACCCTTCCAACTCTAGGATATGATTGATTGCTTGATAGACAGGCAGACAGGCAGAGATAGCTATTGGGGTCCCTTCCAACTCTAGGATTATATGATAGATGGATGGATGGATGGATGGATGGATGGATGGATGGATGGATGGATGGATAGATAGATAGATAGATAGATAGATAGATAGATAGATAGATAGATGATAGATAGATAGATAGAGATAGATAGAGTTTATCACTAGGATGGATGGATGGATAGATAGATAGATAGATAGATAGATAGATAGATAGATAGATAGAGCTTTTGGGATCCCTTCCAACTCTAGGATGGATGGATGGATGGATAATATGAGAGAGAGATCGCCTTTGGAGAAGTCCCTTCCAACTCGAGGGTTCTATGATAGATGGATAGATAGAGCCCTTCCAACTCTAGGATATGATTGATTGATTGATTGACTGACTGATTGATTGATTGATAGACAGGCAGACAGACCGAGATAGCTATTGGGGTCCCTTCCAACTCTAGGATTCTATGATAGATGGATGGATGGATGGATAGATAGAGATAACTTTTGGGTCCCTTCCAACTCTAGGATTATATGATAGATGAATATGGATGGATGGATGGATGGATGGATGGATGGATGGATGGATGGATAGATAGATAGATAGATAGATAGATAGATAGATAGATAGATAGAAGAGATGATGGATGGGGGATCCCTTCCAACTAGGATGGATGGATGGATAATATGAGAGATTGCCTTTGGAGTAGTCCCTTCCAACTCTAGGATTCTATGATGGATAGATAGAGCCCTTCCAACTCTAGGATATGATTGATTGATTGATAGACAGGCAGACAGAACGAGATAGCTATTGGGGTCCCTTCCAACTCTAGGACTCTAGGATGGATGGATGGATAGAGATAACTTTTGGGTCCCTTCCAACTGTAGGATTATATGATAGATGAATATGGATGGATGGATAATATGAGAGAGTGATTGCCTTTGGAGTAGTCCCTTCCAACTCTAGGATTCTATGATAGATGGATAGATAGAGCCCTTCCAACTCTAGGATATGATTGATTGATTGCTTGATAGACAGGCAGACAGGCAGAGATAGCTATTGGGGTCCCTTCCAACTCTAGGACTCTAGGATGGATGGATGGATGGATAGATAGATAGAGATAACTTTTGGGTCCCTTCCAACTGTAGGATTATATGATAGATGAATATGGATGGATGGATGGATAATATGAGAGAGAGATTGCCTTTGTAGTCCCTTCCAACTCTAGGATTCTATGATAGATAGATAGAGAGAGACAGAGATAGTCAATGGGTCCCTTCCAACTCTAAGATTCTATGATTGATGATTCATCGATCCCTTAGAGTCTCTTCCAACTAGGATTCTACGTTAGACAGACATTGTATTTATTTCATTTTAAGACACGCGTTCCCCCCCCCCATATAAACATTTCTAAAAATGGGGTGTGTCTTGCAACAATGGCGCCTTAAAATGGAAGAAATACTATTTCTCTTCATCTAAAGATTCCATCTGCACACGAGGAAGAACTTCCTGACTGTGAGAGCCGTTCAGCAGTGGAACTCTCTGCCCCGGAGTGTGGTGGAGGCTCCTTCTTTGGAAGCTTTTAAACAGAGGCTGGATGGCCATCTGTCAGGGCCATCTGTGTGCTCCCACAGAAGTTGAGGAAGCAAGAAGCCATCTTGCTCCCTTCTGTTTCAGGATAAGCCTTGTCTTAAAGGGCACTAGAGGTCTGAGTAAGTGTTTAAAATTAGTTGCTTAGAGTGTTGCTTTGTTAGAGTTTAAGTTTGTTAGAGTTTAAGTGTTTAAAATTAGCTGCTTGAGTGTTGCTTTGTTTGAGAGGCGGGGCGAGGCTACATTCTTTTAGCCAGCAGTGCAGGCCAGCAATTAGTGGCCCATTGTTCTGCTTCCTGTTTACCATATATAAGCCAGGGCCTGAACTCAAAGGTCAGTGTGCTCCCACAGAAGTTGAGGAAGCAAGAAGCCATCTTGTTCCCTTCTGCTTCAGGATAAGCCTTGTATTAAAGGGCACTAGAAATCTGAGTAAGTGTTTAAAATTAGTTGCTTTGAGTGTTGCTTTGTTAGAGTTAAGTTTAAGTTTGTTAGAACTCACACTCACTAACCTGGGCATGTTTAGCCTGAAGAAGAGAAGGCTGAGAGGGGATATGATAGCCATATATAAATATGTGAGAGGAAGCCACAGGGAGGAGGGAGCAAGCTTGTTTTCTGCTTCCCTGGAGACTAGGACGCGGAACAACGGCTTCAAACTACAAGAGAGGAGATTCCATCTGAACATGAGGAAGAACTTCCTGACTGTGAGAGCCGTTCAGCAGTGGAACTCTCTGCCCCAGAGTCTGGTGGAGGCTTCTTCTTTGGAAGCTTTTAAACAGAGGCTGGATGGCCATCTGTTAGGGGTGATTTGAATGCAATATTCCTGCTTCTTGGCAGAATGGGGTTGGGCTGGATGGCCCAAGAGGTCTCTTCCAACTCTTTGATTCTATGATTCTATGAAGGACCCCAAGTGACATCTAGTCCATCCTAAATGAGGATAAATAAAAAGATAGATAGATAGATAGATAGATAGATAGATAGATAGATAGATAGATAGATAGATAGAGATGGAGTCTTAGAATTGGAGACCTCATGGGCCATCCGGTCCAACCCTTCAATGACAGATAGACATGTAGAATCCAAGAGTTTGAAGGACCCCAAGTGCCATGTAGTCCATCCTAAATGAGGATAGATAAAAAGATAGATAGATAGATAGATAGATAGATAGATAGATAGATAGATAGATAGATAGATAGATAGATAGATAGATAGATAGATAGATAGAGATGCAAAGTTGGAGGAGACCTCAAGGGCCATCCGGTCCAACCCTTCAATGACAGATAGACAGATAGAATCCAAGAGCTTGAAAGACCCCAAGTGCCATCTAGTCCATCCTAAATGAGGATAGATAAAAAGATAGATAGATAGATAGATAGATAGATAGATAGATAGATAGATAGATAGATAGGCAGGCAGGCAGGCAGGCAGGCAGGCAGGCAGGCAGAGAGAGAGAGAGAGAGAATGGGGTCCCTTCCAACTCTTAAGACTCTGTGACTGATGATTGATGGATCCCTTAGACCAGCGGTTCTCAACCTGGGGGTCGCGACCCCCCAGGGGGTCACTGGGCCATTTTCCGGGGGTCGCGAAGACACCTAAGTTAGCTCCGCCCCCCACCAAAATGGCTGCAGAATCCTGTGCGAGCCAAACAGCCAGGCGCTCCTGGTTGGCTCTCCTCTTCTCGCAGGACTGCAGGGAGTCAGGAGGAGGAGCTTGTAGGCAAAGGCATGCGCGGGGCCCTTGCCTCTTGCCTAGCAGAGAAGGGGCGAGGATTGAGCAGGCCACCCAATGCTCTCCTCTTGCCCCCCCCCCCAATCGCCTCAGAAGGTACAAGCCATGGAGGGAGCTACAGCCATGGAGGGAGCCTTTGCCACTCGCCTCTTGCATCCTCCAGCCTCGGAAGGTGCAAGGGGCGAGTGGCAGGCTCCCCGCATGGCTGCAGCCATGGAGGGTGCCTTTGCCACTCGCCTCTTGCACTCTCCAGCCTCGGCAGGTGCAAGGGGCGAGTGGCAGGCTCCCCGCATGGCTGCAGCCATGGAGGGTGCCTTTGCCACTCGCCTCTTGCACCCTCCAGCCTCGGAAGGTGCAAGGGGCGAGTGGCAGGCTCCCCGCATGGCTGCAGCCATGGAGGGTGCCTTTGCCACTCGCCTCTTGCACCTTCCAGCCTCGGAAGGTGCAAAGGGCGAGAGGCAGGCTCCCCGCATGGCTGCAGCCATGGAGGGTGCCTTTGCCACTCGCCTCTTGCACCCTCCAGCCTCGGAAGGTGCAAGGGGCGAGTGGCAGGCTCCCCTCATGGCTGCAGCCATGGAGGGTGCCTTTGCCACTCGCCTCTTGCACCTTCCAGCCTCGGAATGTGCAAAGGGCGAGAGGCAGGCTCCCCGCATGGCTGCAGCCATGGAGGGTGCCTTTGCCACTCGCCTCTCGCACCCTCTGGCCTCTCAGGCAGCTGTGCCTGCACCACTCACAGGGCAGCAAAGAAGCCTCTTCAGGAAGTGAAGCGATTGAAGGTAGGATAAATCTAATCTTTTGTACATGCCTCTATTGTTTGTGGAGTTCAGAATGCTCTTTGGTGCCTGGTGAACTGCAATTCCCATATGTCAGGGTCTATTTTTCCCAACCCCCTCCAGTATTTTCTGTTATGACGTAGCAACAAAAATATGGTTGGGGGTCACCACAACATGGAGAACTGTATTTAGGGGTCACGGCATTAGAAAGGTTGAGAACCACTGCCTTAGACTCTCTTCCAACTAGGATTCTACGATAGACATTGTATTTCTTTCATTTTAAGACACGCGTTCTCCCCATATAAACATTTCTAAAAATGGGGTGTGTCTTGCAATGATGGTGCATTCAAATGGAAGAAATACTAAATAGTAAAAATCCAGGGAGCAGAGCATGGTACCATCAGAGTTGCTTTATTGTACAGTTGCAAGCAGCCGGTCAAGCAGGCTACAAAGGAATAAATAAAAGGGACGAGGAATGCAGCAATTTTGATTTCGCATCATTAGAAAGCCTGTCGTCGTCCGAGGTGCTTCACTGCCCTCCGTTCATCATTCAAATAAAAACCAGACATGAGACCAAATATTCCATCATTTAAATAAAAAAGAAAACCCCACCCCTATTGTCCTAGGTCAACTATTTTCACCTTTGGCAAAGAGAGGGAACAAAAAGTCAAATACACCCATTGAGGCCTCCACTACAAATTAAAAAAAAAACGTAGAAAAGGGGGTATAAGTCATATCATACAGTAACAAAACGCAAACTGGGCTGCGTACTTCAGTCTGTCCCAAAATACTTCTGTCCAAAATGCGTGGGAGCGACAGGATGGACCTCTGTGGTGAGGATCGTGATGTCGGGGAATTCCTGGATGATTGATTTGGCACCTTGAAAATGAAAGAAGAAGGAGGGGGAAAGTCCAGGTAAGCTTCAATAGTGACCAAAGTCATCCTGTCCATTAATTATTATTACATTTATTATTTTACTCTAATATTATTGTTACTAGCCGTCCCCTGCCACGCGTTGCTGTAGCCCACATGGGGGTTCTGTGTGGGAGGTTTCGCCCAATTCTATCGCTGGTGGGGTTGAGAATGCTCTGATTGTAGGTGAACTATAAATCCCAGCAACTACAATTTCCAAATGTCAAGATTCTATTTTTCCCAAACTCCACCAGTGTTCACATTTGAGCATATTGAGTATTCGTGTAGAGTTTGGTCCAGATCCATCATTGTTTTGAGTCCACAGTGCTCTCTGGAAGTAGGTGAACTACAACTCCAAAACCAAAGGACACTGCCCATGAAACCCTCTCAGTATTTTCTGTGGGTCATGGAAGAACTGTGTGCCAAGTTTGGTTCAATTCCATCACTGGTGGGGTTCAGAATGCTCTTTGAGTGTAAGTGAACTATAAATCCCAGCAACTACAACTCCCAAATGTCAAGGTCTCTTTCCCTTAAACTCCATCTGTGTTCATATTTCGGCATATGGAATATTCGTGCCATGTTTGGTGCAGATCCATCATTGTTTGAGTCCACAGTGCTCTCTGGAAGTAGGTGAACTACAACTCCAAAACCAAAGGACACTGCCCATGAAACCCTCCCAGTATTTTCTGTTGGTCATGGGAGAACTGTGTGTCAAGTTTGCTTCAATTCCATCGTTGGTGGGGTTCAGAATGCTCTTTGAGTGTAGGTGAACTATAAATCCCAGCAACTACAACTCCCAAATGAGAAAATCAATTTTTTCGAGTGAAGGACATACATTGGGTTGTTAGGTGTCTTGTGTCCAAATTTGGTGTTGATTCCCCCAGTGGTTTTTGATTTCTGTGAATACCACAAACGAACATTACATATAAATCCCAGCAACTACAACTCCCAAATGACAAAATCAATTTTTTTGAGTGAAGGACATACATTGGGTTGTTAGGTGCCTTGTGTCCAAATTTGATGTCAATTTGTCCAGTGGTTTTTGAGTGCTGTTAATCCCACAAACGAACATTACATTTTTATTTATATAGATTACATTTCCATCATTTTACTCTATTATTATTTTGAATGATTCATGGGAGAGAGCTGTCTCAGTCAGGTCAACGTTGGAATTTGAGCATGGTCTTGCTTCCAAGTGTTCTTAGTTTCATGTATCAAGTTTTTGCCAAGCTTTAGAATTGTCTACTTTCAATGCCAACTTCCAAGAAACCTTACGATCAATGGTGAATTAAGTCTATTTGCCTTTGGACCAGGCATGGGAAAACTCCGGCCGTCCATCAACTCCCACAATTGTTAACACAATGGAATTTTATTTATTTCATATCAAAAGCATTCAATAGATTAGTATAAAACTGGTAAAAAATCAAGTTGTGCAGGTGGCTAAATATCTTTTGACCAAAAACAGGCAAGAGCAACGGCATTGTCTGTAGCCTCCAACAATTCCTCCTCCGTACATGAGGCAGGGCAATAATAATAATAATAATAAGAGCAAAATAATAACTGTAATAATAATAGAGTAAAATAATGTAAATGTCATAAGAACAAGAGTAAAATAACACATGTAATAATAATAGTATAATAAGTGTAATAATAAAAAATAAATCAATGTAATAATAGTAAAATAAATGTAATAATAGAGTAAAATAATGTAAATGTCATAAGAACAATAGAGTAAAATAACACATGTAATAATAATAGTATAATAAAGTAAAATAATAAATGCAATAATAATTGTATAGTAATAAATGTAATAATAATAGAATAAAACAATAAATGTAATAATAATAAATGTAATAATAATAGAATAAAACAATAAATGTAATAATAATAAATGTAATTATAATAGAATAAAACAATAAATGTAATAATAATAAATGTAATAATAATAGAATAAAACAATAAATGTAATAATAATAAATGTAATAATAATAGAATAAAACAATAAATGTAATAATAATAAATGTAATAATAATGATAGAATAAAACAATAAATGTAATAATAATAAATGTAATTATAATAATAGAATAAAACAATAAATGTAATAATAATAGAATAAAACAATAAATGCAATATAATAGAATATAATAAAATGTAATCATAATAGTATAGTAATTAATGTAATAATAATAGAATAAAACAATAAATGTAATAATAGTATAGTAATAAATGTAATAATAATAGAATAAAACATTAAATGTAAGAAAATAATAGAGTAAAATAATAAATGTAATAAAATATTAATAGAGTAAAATAATGAAAATATAATAATAAAAAATAGAGTAAAATAATAAATGTAATAACAATAATAATAAAGTAAAATAATAAATAACTTTGTATCAAGAATAAGCCGAGGGGGGCTTTTTCAGCCTAAAAAAGGCATTGAAAAACTCGGCTTATATTCGAGTACATATGGTAAATCTCCCTGATTTTTAAGGTCAGATCTGAATCCATCAGTGTTTTGTTTTGCGGACTTAAATGACTTTTCAAGTGACAGACCCATTCATTCGACTGACTCATCTGGTTCCCATGTGTGTATAATTATACTGCTTGTCTCCTCCGAGCTGTGGATCCACCCAGCCGTCAAGGCAAAACATCCCTGGGCTGCATCCAGGCTGAGTCATGCGCCGCCTGAACCCACACAATGCGCACATCCTGATATGACTAAGGCACGAATGTATGACATTCTCTGCGGTACAAAGTTCATGGAAAGTTCCAAAGGCAGTAGAGCAGCCTTTTCCAGATGCACGAGCTGAAAGCAACAGCTCTGTCCCTTCACTTTCCTCCCAAAATGAGTAAGTTGTCTGTTTGGCCTCAGTGGGAGAGAGGCCTCAGTGGGAGAGAGGCCTCAGTCTGAGATAGGCCTGGTGTGAGAAGATTCAGTAAGAGAAGCCCCAGGTTGAAGGCCTTGTGTATAACATGCATCCTAGACCCCTGCCCATCCTGGCTGATCAAAGAAGCCAGAGGGGGTTTGGCAGAGTGGGTTAAGGTGGTGGTTAATGCCTCCTTACAGGAGGGCAAGATTCCAGCCAGCCTAAAACAGGCTGTTATAAAACCGCTGTTGAAAAAACCATCACTTGACCCCACTCAATTTGTCAACTATCGGCCTGTTTCCAATCTTCCCTTCTTGGGCAAAGTCTTGGAACGTGTGGTGGCCTCACAACTCCAGGTATTCTTGGTAGACACTGATTATCTAGATCTGGCACAGTCTGGCTTTAGGCCGGGACATGGAACCGAGACAGCCTTGGTCGCCTTAGTGGATGATCTATGTCGGGAGCTGGACAGGGGGAGTGTGTCCCTGTTAGTTCTGCTGGACCTCTCAGCGGCCTTTGATACTGTCAACCACGGTATCCTTCTGGGACGCCTCACAGATATGGGACTTGGAGGTACTGCTCTGCAGTGGCTTCAGTCCTTCCTGGAGGGTCGGTCTCAGAAGGTGTTACTGGGTGACACCTGTTTGGCTCCACAACCGTTGTTTTGTGGAGTCCCTCAGGGTTCAGTGCTGTCCTGATGTTATTTAACATCTACATGAAGCTGCCGGGGGAGATCATCTGGAGTTTCGGAGTAAGGTGTTATCTCTACGCAGATAATGTCCAAATCTGTCACTCCTTCCCACCTGTTACTAAGGAGACTGCTCAGACCTTGAACCGGTGCTTGGCTGCTGTGTCAGACTGGATGAGAGCTAACAAATTGAAATTGAATCCAGACAAGACAGAGGTCCTCCTGGTCAGTCGTAAGGCCGAACAGGGCATAGGGTTACAGCCTGTGTTGGATGGGGTTCCACTCCCCCTGAAGACGCAGGTTCGCAGCTTGGGAGTGATCCTGGACTCATTGCTGAGCCTGGAACCCCAGGTCTCGACGGTGGTCAGGGGAGCTTTTGCACAGTTAAAACTCATGCACCAGCTGCGCCCGTACCCTGGGAAGTCTGATCTGGACACGGTCGTCCACGCTCTGGTTACATCCCGAATAGATTACTGCAACGTGCTTTACGTGGGGCTGCCTTTGAAGAGGGTTCGGAATCTTCAGCTAGTCCAATGGGCGGCAGCCAGATTACTAACTGGGGCAACATACAAGGAGCATACCACAAGGATGATAAAACATCAAAAATCATCCACGGCCAATTCTCTCACAACAGGAGCAGTTGCTCCTGACACGACAAAAAAAAAACCCAAAACAAACAAACAAAAAAAAACCCACCCCCCTGTTGTGCCAGCTCCACTGGCTGCCGGTCCATCTCCGAGCCCAATTTAAAGTGCTGGTTTTGACCTATAAAGCTCTATACCGTTCTGGCCCAGCTTACTTGTCCGAACGCATCCACCCCTCCGTCCCATCTTGTAATCTAAGATCATCCGGGGAGGCCCTGCTCTCGCTCCCGTCAATTGCACAAATGCGTCTGGCGGGGACGAGAGACAGGGCCTTCTCAGCTGTGGCCCCTCGCCTATGGAACACACTCCCAAATGAGGTAAGATCTGCTCCCTCCCTCCTGGTTTTTAGAAAGAAATTAAAATCATGGCTTTGGGATCAGGCCTTCGGACAGTAGATGTTTGTAGAGTTTAAAGGACATGGACTAGAATGACAATACGACTGGCGAGACTGTTTTTATTATTTATTGTTTTAATGATTGCTTATGTACTGTCTAATTATGATTTATGCTTAATTGTGGTTTTATTATTGTGGTTGTTATGTTTTGGCATCGCGTCAGTGTCCAATGTATGGCACTGAAGTTTTGTCAGTTATGTGTAAACTGCTTTGAGTCCCCCGAGGGGTGAGAAAAGCGGGATAGAAATACTGTAAGTAAATAAATAAATATAAAGTTCCAGCATGAAGCTTCTCTGTAAGAAGCTGTTTATCTGCATGGGAAAGAAGCTTAGCATGGAAGCAAAGAATGAAGTATAAAGAACTTTATTCGTGTTATAGAAACCTTGTTCTTAACTGACAGAAATCAAGCCAGCCGTGGAATTAAGAGAACACATTGAAAGACTATTCAATGTCCTTCATGTCCTTAGCCAGGAAACACCGGCTCACTCGAGGGTCAACATCACACCAAGCCAACAACCACCTAAAACCATCACGCTGTATTATTATTATTATTATTATTATTATTATTATTATTATTACTACTATCTGTACCTGCCACGTGTTGCTGTGGCCAACCTTCCCTCCTTCTTTCTCTCCTCCCTTCCCTCTTTCCTTCCTTTCCTCATTTTCTTTCCCTTTCTCTCATCTTTTTTCCCTCTCTACCTAAGACAACAATCCACCACACTTGACTGTGGGAAAAACAATCCCTTTTTATTGATGAAAAATGGTTACAAAATAGAGGAAAATGCAAAGTCAAAAAGCCACAGTAAAAATCAGCAATCAGAAATTTCCATGAACTAGATCAAAAACCAAAAGCAACACTGTAAAATCCTGGAACCTGTTAGCAATCCACTAACCGTACTTGGAGCACTAGAAGCCTCTTGGGATGAAGGCCACGGGAAACGGGAGATCTGCCAAGGTAATGCCTCAGTCTAAAACGATGCCTGATCTAAAGAGTCAACCCGGCGAGAGGCACTTAAAGCCGAGGAATCTGTTTCGTGACATGCCTCCAGGCTTTGAAGCCCTTGTTTCTTTTTCTTTCAATCTGGCTGACCTTCGCAAACTCTGCGATTCACCCCTGTTTTGCCAAATCTGTCCTCTTCTATCCTCATTAAGGATCCCAGGTGTTAGCTTCTCTGGAGAGCTATCACTGCTTGGCTCTGAAACATTCTCATGAGAATGTGTACTTTCACTTTCCAAGCCTGCAGGAGTTTCTTCTACACTGACCTCAGAATCAACATTTTCATTAGCATCAGGAAATACATTTTCAGTAGCATCAGGAAATACAATCAGAGAATCAGGTTCAGGTTCACACCCAGGCTGAAGCCCAACAGTGGTAATATTTCTTCCCTATCTTTTGTTCCTTCTCTCCTTCCTTCCCTCTCTTTTTCCTTTCACTTTTTATTTCCTTCTCTCCTTCCTTGCTTCTCTATCTTTCTTTCTTTCCTTCTTTCCCTTCCTCCTTCTCTCCTTCCTTCCTTCCCTCTTTCCCTCCTTCTCTCGTTACTTCTTGACTGTCCCTTCCATTTAATATTGTATTTATATCTTACATAGAAAGAAGGAAAGGAAGAAGGAAGGAAGGAGGGACAGGAAGGAAGGAAAAGGGAAGGGAGGGAAAGAAGGGAAGGAAGGAAAAGAAAGAAGGAGGGACAGGGAGGGAGGAGAAGGAAGGAAGAAGGAAGGAAGGAGGGAAAAGGAAGAAGGAAGGAAGGAGGGACAGGAAGGAAGGAAAAGAAAGAAGGAGGGACAGGAAGGAGGAAGGAAGGAGGGAAAGAAAGGAGGGGGATGAAGAAAGAAGGGAGGGAAGGAAATGAAGGGGAAGGAAATGAAGAAAGGGAAAGAAGGAGGAAAGGGAGGGAGGGAGGAAGGAAAAGAAGGAAAGGAAAAAGGAAGGAGGGACAGGAAGGAAGGGAAGGAGGGAAAGAAGGATAGGAAAAAGAAGGAAAGAAGGAAAGGAAAGAAAGGAAAGGGAGGAAAGAAGGGAAGGGAGGGAGAGAAGGAAGGTCCTTCATTCAAGCACCGTGGACCTTCCTCGCCTCCTCCTCCTCCTCCCCTTCTTTCTTGCGTGGAGCACTCCGTTGCTGCTGCTGGCACTTTCCAACAGGGAAAGGAGGAGGAGACTGCTCTCCTGACATAGGAGGGGAAGAGAAGGGGCTCCATGTGGCAAGCCTCCACCTTCACTCCACTCGCTTGTGTGTGTGTGTGTGTGGTTGTGCACGTGCGCCTGGCTTTAACGGCCGGCTGTTTCCCTGTGAGGAGGGGGGCGTGGCCATGGGTCTCGGTAGACATGCAGTTTCTCCTTTGTGAACATGCAGTTTAGAAGTCCTTTCTGCTTTTGGTTTTCGTGGGTGTTTTGAGTGGAGAACATACATTGGGTTGTTAGGGACATAGTGTCCAAATTTGGTGTCAATTGCCCCAGTGGTTTCTGAGTTCTGTGAATAGCACAAACGAACATTACATTTTTATTTATATAGATGATGATGATTATTATGTATATCCCGCTTTATCTCTCCTGAAGAAGACTCAAAGTGGCTGCCTTCCTCTATTCCACATTAAAGTAACCAGCAGTCAGATGGACCCCACACAACCAGTCAATGCTTCTCCTCTGGGTCTTATTGCACCCCGTTGTTTAACTCACCGTGGGGTGTAGAGAACAGGCTCAGCAGGATGATGACGTTTGGCTGGACTCCATGTTCTAGAAGAACCTTGACAGCCTCAATCACAGTGTTGCCAGTACCTGAAAGGGCCCCAGGGCAGCAAGGAGAGAAAAGGGAACAATATGTCAGAAATATTAAAAATTAACTAGGTATTTTTAATTATAAAAATGTGAGTCAAGCACTGAAAGGGTTAAATGGATGGAATGACTCCGCAAAAGCTACAGTTCCATATAAGTAAATATGCCTGTAGCTTAGTACGCCTCAGTGTTAGTTGCCCTCAGTATGAAGAGGAGTCAGTCTGAGGTAAGCCTCAGCATGAGAGAGGCTTCGGTATGAGATAGGCCTCAGTGTTAGAGAGATTCCTCAGTATTAGTTTGCCTCAGTATGAGAACACCTCAATGTTAGCTGGCCTCAGTGGAAGAGAGGCCTCAGTGGGAGAGAGGCCTCAGTGGGAGAGAGGCCACAGTCTGAGGTAGGCCTGGTGTGAGAAGATTCAGCAATAGAAGCCCCAGGTTGAAGGCCTTGTGTGTAAAGCTCCAAGTGTGAAGGCTGCTGTGTATAAAGCTCCAGTGTGAAGGCTGCTGTGTATTAAGCTACTGTGTGAAGCTTCTGTGTAACTTCGTTGTGAGAAGAAGCTCTGTGAGAGCGAAGCTGTTTATTTGCATGAGAAAGAAGCCCAGCGTGGAAGCAAAGAAGGAAGTATAAAGAACCTTATTTGTGTTATAGAAAACTTGTTGTTGTAAATAGTGTAAACTCTATTATTTTACTATATGCCAGAAATATTAAAAATTGACTAGGCCACCTCCCACCTGTTCGCCCATTGTCCAATCGCAGTGGAGGGCGGCAGGGAGGCTGGGGCGGGAAGTTTGAACTCTGCAACTTTGAAAACTCTATATAAATGGCTGTATCAAATGTATTTCTTTATGCTTGCATGTGAATGATCACTGCAATTGCATCCGCTTCAGCTGAATCGCTAATAAACCTCAGTGCCACTTCTTCGCCCTGGCAAGAGTCTCATTTCAATTATTAATATTGTACAGGAGTTGATTATAAATTGTATGATTTTAACTGTATTTGTGTTTAGATTGGCTGCAGTAATGCTGGAGCGGCCTAAGTCAGAGGAGTCCTCCATGTGCGTTGCCATGGAGACCGATGCAGGAGAGAGGGACGTGGGAGGAGCTTAGAGGGGAGAGTTTGAAAAAACGACAGTTAAAAATCAGTTAGGGTTTAGGTTTAGAGGAGTTAGGTTCAGAGGAGTGAGGAGTTAGGAGTTGGGAGAGAAGGAAAGGAAAGGTGGCGGAGTGACTTGTGAAGCAAAGCTTTGAGGCTTTGAAAAGCTGGGTTTGGCTATTGGAAGTTTCTCAGGCTAGTGCAGCCGAATGGTGAAACCTAGCTGGTATTCTTTTAGTCTAAGGAGAGGCTAAAGAATAGTTTACTTAGTATTGATCTAGGAAGGATCAACAAGGGAAACATCCCTGTATTGAAACTTTGTCTGAAACAAGTGCTCTACGTCAGAAAGATACTGTGTTACTTGAAAGAATGAACTGTTAAAGTTACAAGTATTATTCCAAGTGCAACAAGGAAAAGTTACGTCTTGCAACCACACGCTGTGTACTTAATAAAATTGTTAACTTTTATTTGAAGATCGCCTCAGTTCCGTCTATTCTGGGTATAAAGTGCCATTTCTCACAATATTACAACTTACCTCACGTGGTGGCAGAAACGCAGGGAAAAGTAACAAAATAAATCTACATTCTTCTCTCCAGTCACGCTACAGTATATACAGTGTAATTACTACTAAGTTATTACTTTCTTAATAAAGGAGGAAGTGCAATTAAACAGCCTCCCTTCTAACTTGATGGTAAATTTGGTTCCTAATCGGCAACCTCCATTGCAAATCGGCTAGTCCTTTTTAAAGTTGGGAACTGGAGTAAAATCTCCTGAATACTGGTTCCTTTCAAATTGGTGGCAACAATAAATCATCCCTCAGCTTCCCTGCTTCTTTTCAAATATCAATAAAATTGCTGGAATCAGGCTTCTCTGATGGCTCGCCAAGGTCATGGGCCCTCTTTGGTGCGGTCCTAGGGGTTTCTCTCACTGGGGAGACCCTCCTAAAGTCCGTATTGACTTCACTCACATGACTCAACTGATATTTATTTTCTGCCAGGCATACCTCCCCCCCACTCCCCACCTGAAATATGGGGTGTCCATCCACAATACTTTGCCAGCAAATGCACACAAAACCTTGCATGTCACAAAGAATGTCCTCAGGGTACTCACTTAGTATTGGGTACATGAGAAGAACTTTCCTCCTGTAGATGTCGGGTGGAAACTTTGCATAGTACACTTTGGCTCGCTGAGTCTCTTCATCGCTCTGAATGAGGATCTTCCCTATTCGGATGGATCGACAGCAGTCCCGCAAGCCTTGTTCCATTGCCTCGCCTTTGTTTCAGGTGGGAGAAAAGGATATAATGTAATATAATATATTGTATATACATATAATAGTTATAATATTATATTGTAATGCAATATATTACTAATAATAATAATAATAATAATAAAAAATTATAATTATATATTTATATTACATGTAATATTACTAATAATATTACAATCTAATGGTATAGTACAATAGAGTAATATTTAATACTGATATTGTACTATGCTAATAACATAACAATTGTATGTATATATATCTTGTAAGCTGCTCTGAGTCCCCTTTGGGGTGAGAAGGGCGACATAAATAAATTATTAATTATAATAAATTATTATTAATAATTTATAATAAATTATTATTAATAATTTATAATAAATTATTATTAATAATTTATAATAAATTATTATTAATAATTTATTAATAATAAATCAATAATCTATATAAATAAAAATGTAATGTTTGTTTGTGGGATTAACAGAACTCAAAAACCACTGGACGAATTGACACTAAATTTGGACACAAGACACATAACAACCCAATGTATGTCCTTCACTCAAAAGAATTGATTTTGTCATTTGGGAGTTGTAGTTGCTGGGATTTATAGTTCACCTACAATCAAAGAGCATTCTGAACCCCACCAAGGAATTGAACCAAACTTGGCACACAGTTCTCCCATGACCAACAGAAAATACTGGAAGGGTTTGGTGGGCAGTGTCCTTTGGTTTTGGAGTTGTAGTTCACCTACATCCAGAGATCACTGTGGACTCAAACAATGATGGATCTGGACCAAACTCTACACGAATACTCAATATGCCCAAATGTGAACACTGGTAGAGTTTGGGAAAAATAGAATCTTGACATTTGGGAGTTGTAGTTGCTGGGATTTATAGTTAACCTAAAACCAAAGAGCATTCTGAACTCCACCACGAATGGAATTGAACCGAAGTAGGCACACAGAACTCCCATGACCAACAGAAAATACTGGAAAGGTTTGATGGGCACTGACCTTGAGTTTTGGAGTTGTGGTTCACCTACATCCAGAGAGCACTGTGGACTCAAACAATGATGGATCTGGACCAAACTCTACACGAATACTCAATATGCCCAAATGTGAACACTGGTGGAGTTTGGGAAAAATAGAATATTGACATTTGGAGTTGTAGTTGCTGGGATTTATAGTTCACCTACAATCACAGAGCATTCTGAACCCACCAACGATAGAATTGGGCCAAACCTCCCACACAGAACTCCCATGACCAACAGAAAATACTGGAAGGGTTTGGTGGGCATTGTCCTTGAGTTTTGGAGTTGTAGTTCACCTACATCCAGAGAGCACTGTGGACTCACACAATGATGGATCTGGACCAAACTCTACACGAATACTCAATATGCCAAATGTGAACACTGGTGGAGTTTGGGGAAAATAGAATCTTGACATTTGGGAGTTGTAGTTGCTGGGATTTATAGTTCACCTACAATCACAGAGCATTCTGAACCCCACCAACGATAGAATTGGGCCAAACCTCCCACACAGAACCCCCATGTGGGCCATAGCAACGTGTGGCAGGGGACGGCTAGTAATATAATATATTGTATGTATATATATCTTGTAAGCCGCTCTGAGTCCCCTTCGGGGTGAGAAGGGCGGCATATAAATTTCGTAAATAAATAAATACAAATAAATAAAAGTTATACAGCAAAGAATGGCACGTTCCCAAAGACTTCCAAATCAAAAGGTTCTGCCCTTCCTAGAGGCAACCCTTTCTGCTTCAAAGTGAAAGAGCCAAGAACGGGGATAGCAAATATAGAGGCAACGGTCCCCATATTGTTAGTTCCCCCTTGCCGGTCCCATAAGAGATTTTCCAAAATACAATTACTGTATATACTCGAGTATAAGCCTAGTTTTTCAGTCCTTTTTTTAAGCTGAAAAAGTCTCCCCCGGCTTATACTCAAGTCAAGGTTATTTATTATTTTACTTTGTTGTTGTTATTATTACATTTATTATTTTATGGTTGTTGTTATTGTTACATTTATTATTTTACTCTATTTATTATTATTGGAGGACATGTAAACATATTTACATTGAAGAAGGTTAGAATAATGGTTTAATCAGAATTGGACAGTCTTATCTTGGATTACAGTTTTATGTAAATATTCAAAAACATTTAACATACTGATGCCTAAATTAATATAATTTTATTGGTATCTATTTTTAGTTTGAAATTTACCAGTAGCTGCTGCATTTCCCACCCTCGGTTTATATTCAAGTCAATCCATTTTCCCAGTTTTTTGTGGTAAAATTAGGTGCCTCGGCTTATATTCGGGTCGGCTTATACTCGAGTATATACGGTAAGTCAGGGAGCGTTTCTTTGTGGACATACTGATTCTACCCTATGGGAAAAAGTAATTGTAAGCCACCTACCACTTCTCATGATGCTGACTCCACAGTTTCCCTTTTCAAATTTCACCCCTTCGTACTTGTACCCTGTCGGGAGACAACACAAAAACATTTTTCAGTTTCCTTTCACACAAATATGAGTCAACTCTCCAGAATGGGTCTTGTGCACCCCGCTCCTTCCTGGAGAATCGGACCCTACTTGGATTCCTGGCCATTGACCTGTGGGGTCCCGCAAGGTTCTATTCTATCTCCCATGCTCTTCAACATCTACATGAAACTGCTGGGTGAGGTCATCTGGAGTTTTGGAATTGGATGCCATCTCTATGCAGGTGACACACATCTCTACTATTGGGTTGCTGTGAGTTTTTTGGGCTGTCTGGCCATGTATCAGAAGCATTCTCCGTCAGAGTGAGACCCTGGGGGCTATGCGCAGTGAAACTGAGGTTACTAGATCACACAGACGCAAAACAGGACACACTGCAGTTTTCCAGTTTCAAAAATAACAAAGTTTACTTAGCACATCTCAAGACAGGTCTACATCTTAGCGGGCGAATAATGAATACTACAAAGCACAGCACAAAACAGTTCCCTGAACATCTGCTTATCTTATTTCTCTCTGGCTGGATCCTCCCTTTTTCTTCCCAGGCAGAAAAATTTTTTATCTAACTTCTGTCAAGGTCTCTACTCTCTCTGCCTCTAGCAACAATTCTAGCATACAATTGAACATAACTGAATCCATCTTGAATACATATGAACACCATTGATAAACATATTGAAACACATTGAAAAAAACATACATGCATACTTTCAATAATCCTGACATTCTCTCCTGACATTTCTCCCACATCTATGGCAGGCGTCCTCAGAGGTTGTGAGATCTGTTGGAAACTAGGCAAGTGGGGTTTATATATCTGTGGAAGGTCCTGTTGTGACTCTGCTGGAACCACAGAGTGCCTCTGATGAGGACAATGCGATTCAGGAACACAATCTGGTTCAAAATGTCCCTGTTATAGTCAACGAGGAACAGGGTTTGGAAGTTCAGTTTCCCACAGCAAGAAACGAGCTTGTAGATACTGAAACTAGTCAGGTGCAGGTGCAAATTGATTCAGAGAAGGAGGACAGTTCTCAGCCTGATAATGAGCAGGAAGGCAAACTGGATAACACTAACGAACAGACTGACCTTGACGAAACGGGAACCTTAGATCCTGCTGATCGTTTGGAATTCAGAGTTCCAAGGAGTGTGAATTGGGGAAAACTTCCCACACAGAACCCCCATGACCAACAGAAAATACTCAAAGCCATCCAGTCCAACCACCTTCACCAGGGCAAAATAACATAAACAAAGCCCTCCTGACAAAGAACCATCCAGCCATAGACTGGAAAAAATCAACGTATATCCCCATACCAAAAAAAGGGAAATGCGAAAGACTGCTCCAACTTCCGTACAATGGCCCTTATTTCTCATGCCAGGAAGGGAATGCTCAAGATCCTGCAAGGAAGACTCCAGCAATACATGGAGCGAGAGTTGCCAGATGTTCAAGCTGGGTTTAGAAAAGGCAGAGGAACGAGAGACCAGATTGCCAATATCCATGCTGGAGAATGGAGAAAGGCAGGGAGTTTCAGAAAAACATCTACTTCTGCTTCATTGACTATTCTAAAGCCTTTGACTGCGTGGATCATCATAAATTGTGGCAAGTTCTTGGTGGGATGGGCATCCCAAGCCCCCTTCCCTCTCTCCTGAGGAATCTGTACAAGGACCAAGGAGCAACAGTCAGAACTGACCACGGAACAACAGACTGGTTCAAGATTGGGAAAGGCGTCCGGCAAGGCTGCATCCTCTCACCCAACCTTTTTAACTTGTATGCAGAACACATCATGCGAGGATGTGCGGGGCTTGAGGAATGCAAAGCTGGGGTGAAAATGGCTGGAAGAAACATTAACAACCTCAGGTATGCAGATGACACCACTCTGATGGCCGAAAGCGAGGAGGAGCTGAGGAGCCTTCTAATCAAGGTGAAAGAAGAAAGCGCAAAAGCCGGGTTGCAGCTAAACGTCAAAAAAACCAAGATTATGGCAACAAGAAGGATTGACAACTGGAAAATAGAGGGAGAAACCGTGGAGGCCGTGACAGACTTTGTATTTCTAGGTGCAAAGATGACTGCAGATGCAGACTGTGGCCAGGAAATCAGGAGACGCTTCTGTAATAGATGACCGTTCTAATGCCACCGAATGCCACCAATTTGCAATGAGGGGTGCCACCAATTTGTAATAGTGTGTTCCACTTCGCCAATTTGCAATGGGATTTGTTTTACTGTGGTTAGCAACACTGGCCAATCTGCGAAGGTATTCCACCTACTACTGTTTAAATCTCCAAAGGTTTGCTAATTTATAAAAGGTGTAGATGATTATAGATGTAATTAAGGTAACTGCCACCAACGTGAGGTATTGCCGATGAGAACTGGCTCCCCAGACGCAGATAAATGGAGATGACACGGTCTTCAACAAAAGTTAATAAGTTTATTTTGTACAAAGCGTATGGTTGCAGGCTGTTGACAAACTTGGAAATACTTTGAGAACTTTGTATGTAACTTGGTTTGCAATACAGTTCACTCTTCTGTATAACACAACTTGTATTTGACTTTTACTGTAGTGAAGCACTTTCTTAAACAATGTTTCCTGAGGTGAATAGCCTTCCTGTTTGATCCTTTCTTGATCAAACCTAGATCTCTAGTTCTTTCCTAACTAGTGATCTAAACAAGCTTCCCTTAGTCTTCTCTGACTAATGAAACTAATCAGGTTTCCCCCTTCAACCTTCCTAGATTGAAGAAACCTCTGGCTGTTCACACACACTGCTTCTCCACTTCCCTCTCTCCTCTCTCAACTGCTCACTCCGAACTCCAAACCCTAACTAACTGCTTCTTTTCAAAACGCAGATAGATTTCTCTCGCTAGGCTCCGCCCACTTTCCACTCTCTCCTGCCTGGTCTCCTTGGCAACGCCACAATGGATACAACCAGTTAGCTCTAGTTTTCAGCTACTGTTACCAAACAAATAGTTAAACAGTTCAAATACATATACCTAGTTTCAATAACTTCCTTACAGCTTCCTTCTTGGGAGGAGAGCAATGTCCAATCTTGATAAAATAGTAAAGAGCAGAGACATCACACTGGCAACCAAGATCCACTGCATAGTCAAAGCCATGGTGTTCCTTATAGTCACATCTACGCATGTGAGAGCTGGACCTTAGGGAAGGCTGAGCGAAGGAAGAGAGATGCTTTTGAGCTGTAGTGTTGGAGGAAAGTGCTGAGAGTGCCTTGGACTGCGAGAAGATCCAACCAGTCCATCCTCCAGGAAATAAAGCCCGACTGCTCATTGGAGGGAAGGAGACTAGAGGGAAAGTGGAAGTCCTTTGGCCACATCAGAGAAGAAAGGAAAGTTTAGAGAAGACAATGATGCTGGGGAAATGGAAGGAAAAAGGAAGAGGGGCCAACCAAGGGCAAGATGGATGGATGGCATCCTTGAAGTGACTGGACTGACCTTGAAGGAGCTGGGGGTGGTGACGGTCGACAGGGAGCTCTGGCGTGGGCTGGTCCATGAGGTCACGAAGAGTCGGAGACGACTGAACGAATGAACAACAACAATATGATTCACACACACACACAGAGATATAGTATCATCGTTTTGAAAGGGACCCTTAAAGAAGACAATTACATGTTACATATCCCACAGTAGGCAAACCAGACACTCTCCACATCAACACTGACAAAAAAACAGCAAGAAATACTGTTTACCCACAAGTGGAAAGAAATTACATACATTAGAAACCAACACTTTCTCATTACTTTATTTTCCAGATCACCAGACTGGGCCACAGCAACGCCTGGCAGAGAACCACTAGTGTTGCATAATAACCCAAGACCAGCTTTTAGAAAATGGAAAAGGTGGGGAAGAGTGAAAAATCATGGCAGTGACTCCTGGGCCAAATTTCAGGAAAAGTGTTTGGTGAAAGTGCTCCCTTCTTTACGAGATTGGCAGACATGCACTTAACTTAAATGGCTCATGCCTAACTCATACTATCTCCAGGAAGTAGCTTGTTCTGACAAAATAATACACATATGCTCCTATTAACAGAATTGACAATGTTTGCTACAGGTCTCCTACAAGATATGATCCATTCTGGCCTTATGGCAAATCTTTTCCTAGAGAGGTGCTTCCTATTACCTGTTGGAGTGGTTACTGTGCATTCTGTATATGGCAGCTGGTTTAATCCCTCTTCGACCACAAGTCTGATCTGTAAGGAAGTACGAATCCAGATTAGGGAAGGAGAGAAGAACGGAAAAGCCAAGAACTCCATAAATAAATCTGCAGTTCTAAAAACACATTAAGAGAAAGACACCACTAAGATTTCTCTTCAGACCTTCAGAATAATAATAATAATCTATATAAATAAAAATGTAATGTTCGTTTGTGGGATTAACATAACACAGAAACCACTGGACAAATTGACACGACATTTGGACACTACAGCCCTAACAGAACAATGAGTGTTCATCACCCCTAAAATATTAATAGTAATAGCATCATCACTAAAATGTATAATATCACAAAGGACGACCACCTCACCCGCCTCAGAGGAAACCTGCTACAAAACAGGAGCTTTTTTGTTGAGTTCCAGGGCCAGAGAAGCAGATGGCGGAAACAGAAGAACGGCCTGCCTCAGGGAAGCGTGCTTGCTCCATCCATGTTCAACATCTACACAAATGACCAGCCACTGCCAGAAGGGACAGAGAGTTTCATCTATGCTGATGACAAGGGAGCTTTGAGATGGTTGAACAGAAGCTCTCCGAAGCTCTAGGTGCTCTTACTGCCTATTACGGGAAAACCAGCTGATCCCTAACCCATCTAAAACACAGACATGTGCCTTTCATCTCAAGAACAGACAAGCATCCCGAGCTCTGAAGATCACCTGGGAAGGAATCCCACTGGAGCATTGCAGCGCACCCAAATACCTGGGAGTCACTCTGGACCGTGCTCTTACCTACAAGAAGCACTGCCTGAACATCAAGCAAAAAGTGGGTGCTAGAAACAATATCATACGAAAGCTGACTGGCACAACCTGGGGATCACAACCAGGCACAGTGAAGACATCTGCCCTTGCACTGTGCTACTCTGCTGCCGAGTACGCATGCCCAGTGTGGAACACATCTCACCACACTAAAACAGTGGATGTGGCTCTTAATGAGACATGCCGCATTATCACGGGGTGTCTGCGCCCTACACCACTGGAGAAATTACACTGCTTAGCCGGTATTGCACCACCTGACATCCGCCAGGAAGTAGCAGCCAATAGTGAAAGGACCAAGGCAGAGACATCTCCAGCTCATCCCCTGTTTGGGTATCAGCCAGCACGTCAACGACTTAAATCTAGACATAGTTTTCTAAGATCTACAGAGACACTCGCTGGAACACCCAGCAAGCGAGAGTCCAAAAGTGGCAGGCTCAAACCCAGAGCCTTAATCAATGGCTGATACCAGATGAGAGACTCCGCCCTGGGCACACAGAGGACTGGGCAACTTGGAAGGCGCTGAACAGATTGCGCTCTGGCACCACGAGATGTAGAGCCAACCTTCAGAAATGGGGCCACAAAGTGGAATCCACGACATGCGATTGGAGAAGAGCAAACCACTGACCACCTGCTGCAATGCAACCTGAGCCCTGCCACATCCACAAGGGAGGACCTTCTTGCGGCAACACCAGAGGCACTCCAAGGGGCCAGAGACTGGTCAAAGGACATTTAATCAACTACCAAGTTTGCAAAAATTGTGTTTTTTTATGTATTGTATGTTGTTTGTTTGTTCTGTAAAAAATGTAACACAACTGTTTGGTTGCCTGCACTTAAATAAAAAACCGCAGGAAAGTCGTGCTCCTGCCCCCCTGGGAAATGGGGGATGCTTCTCCAGCTCCACTTCATTCACACACACACACACACACACACACACACACACACACACACACACACACACTATATATATATATATATATATATATATATATATATATATATAATATTATTAGTACATTATCAGTATTATATATTACTATATTTTACTATATATATATATATATATATACTTATATATATATATAATATATTATTATACACACACACACACACACACACACACACATACATACACACACACACGTGTATGTATATATATACACATACACCCAAGGACACACTAATACACATACATCTACATACAAACTCATATATACATATAGACATGCACACACAAATATACAGATGCACACATATAAACACAAATATGCATATAGACAATCACACATATACACAATATACATATACATATATAAACACACAAATATATGCACACAAATACATCTTCATACACACATATGCACACACATATATACACACACAACACACATATACACAAATGTATAAACACATATATACACAAACACAAAACACACATATATAGACTGGGCCACAGCAACGCGTGGCAGGGGACAGCTAGTAATAATAATAATAATAAAACTTTATTTATACCCCGCCACCATCTCCCCGAAGGGACTCGAGGCGGCTTACATGAGGCCAAGCCCAACAAATACAAATACAACAGTACATCAACAACATGCTACATAATAATAATAATAATAATAATAATAATACTTTATTTATACCCCGCCACCATCTCCCCAGGGGACTCGGTGCGGCTTACATGAGGCCAAGCCCAAAACATCAATAAAACAAAAAAGCAGTAAACAAAAAACAGTACAAATTAATATAAATCACATATAAACAATAACACACAAAGACTTAGAAACACATCTTAGCTGTCCCTCCCTTCCAGTGTAAAATTATACAAAAATAAGCCCCAGTGGGTTTGAGTCTACTGTCTGAAACAACCTCTGACCTCAAACACCACGCCAGCTTGGTAAAATCAGCAAGCAGTTTATTGAAGAATATATGTAGGCGTTGAACATCGAGAAAACCAAAGTGCTCTTCCAGCAGTCACCAGCCAACCCCTCTCCAATGCCAGAGATACAGCTTAATGGTGTAACATTAGAAAATGTTGACCATTTCCGCTACCTTGGCAGCCACCTCTCCACCAAAGTCAACATCGACACCGAAATACAACACCGCCTGAGCTCTGTGAGTGCAGCATTTTTCCGAATGAAGCAGAGAGTGTTTGAGGACCGACATCTGTAGGGAGACCAAGGTGTTTGTTTATAAAACTATTATCTGAGAGGAGATATGATAGCCATGTATAAATATGTGAAAGGAAGCCACAGGGAGGAGGGAGCAAGCTTGTTTTCTGCTTCCTTGGAGACTAGGACGCGGAACAATGGCTTCAAACTACAAGAAAGGAGATTCCATCTGAACATGAGGAAGAACTTCCTGACTGTGAGAGCCGTTCAGCAGTGGAACTCTCTGCCCCGGAGTGTGGTGGAGGCTCCTTCTTTGGAAGCTTTTAAACAGAGGCTGGATGGCCATCTGTCAGGGGTGATTTGAATGCAATATTCCTGCTTCTTGGCAGAATGGGGTTGGACTGGATGGCCTTTGGAGGTCTCTTCCAACTCTTTGATTCTATGATTCTATCCTCCCAACCCTGCTATACGCCTGTGAGACGTGGACTGTCTACAGACGTCACATGCAACTCCTGGAATGATTCCACCAGCGCTACCTCCAGAAAATCCTGCAAATCTCTTGGGAAGACAAGCGGACAAATGTCAGCGTGCAGGAAGAAGCAAAGACCACCAGTTTGAAGCGATGGTCCTCCGCCATCAACTCCGCTGGGCCGGCCACGTTGTCCGGATGCACGACCACCATCTCCCAAAGAATTCAATACAAAGCAAATAAAGTTGGAGCTACTGGTACAGCCGTACCAGCACAAGCCATGTTGTCCGGATGCCCGACCACCGTCTCTTGCTCTACTCCGAACTCAAGAATGGAAAACGGAATGTTGGAGGACAGGAAAAGAGATTTAAAGATGGGCTCAAGGCCAACCTTAAAAACTGTGGCGTAGACACTGAGAACTGGGAAGCCCTGGCCCTTGAGCGCTCCAGCTGGAGGTCAGCTGTGACCAGCAGTGCTGTAGAATTTGAAGAGGCACAATGGAGGGCGAAAGAGAGAAACATGCCAAGAGGAAGGCGCGTCAAGCCAACCCCGACCGGGACCGCCTTCCACCTGGAAACCAATGTGGGAGAAGCTGCAGATCAAGAATGGTGCTCCACAGTCACCTACGGTCCCACCGCCAGGACATCAAACTTGGAGGACCATTATCCTCGGACTACGAGGGATCGTCTAAGTAAGTAAGTTTGGTAAGCGAGACTCTACTGTATGGCATAGACAATGAGAACTGGGAAGCCCTGGCCCTTGAGCGCTCCAGCTGGAGGTCAGCTGTGACCAGCAGTGCTGTAGAATTTGAAAAGGCACAAATGGAGGGCACAAGAGAGAAACGTGCCAAGAGGAAGGCGTGTCAAGCCAACCCCAACCGGGACTGCCTTCCACCTGGAAACCGATGCCCTCACTGCAGGAGAAGATGCAGGTCAAGAATAGGGCTCCACAGCCACCTCCAGACCCACCGCCAGGACACTGATCTTGGAAGACAATCTTACTCAGAGAACGAGGGATCGCCTAAGTAAGTAAGTAAGTAAAGTCTTAAACAACTACAGATCATTCGACATGAGATTAAAATTATACAAGGGAAAGGGTTAGGTCATAAATATGAAAATAATAATAATAATAATAATAATAATAATAATAATAATAGTCACTTACCAAGCGATCAGCAGAAAACACAAAGTCGCCTCTACTGGCTGTTCTGGAGAAAAAGACCAGAAGACATTTACTAATATGATCCAACCTGAAGTTAAATAAATGCATGCATTTTTATCACTTGCTAGGGATAGTGAAATCTATTTCCATAGATTTGCCATGTTTTGTTAAAAAAATATTAGAGACCATGATCTTTGACCATTATTATTATTTTGACCAGGAAGATAAGAAATTCTTAGCTAAAGCGAAACCAATTTCTGAGCGCTGGAGACATAGCTAACGAGGAGATAAAAGTCCCAAGTAGAGGATCTGTAGTGAGATGAAGCATCATTTGGAATCAAGTCAAGCCCTCGTCCTTGTTCATGGAAGTTTCATGTTTCCTGATTTCTTGCATTTCATTTGGGAAGTTTTGACTTTGTTTTTATGGACTTTACTGGACGGTTACTTTGGACTACTTTGTTCCTGCTTATCTTCCTACCTAATTAGATTTACCTATTTCTTTAAAGTGGTTTTTTTTTTACTGCTTTTTAATTATTTTCAATAAAACGACTGTTTTCCATCCAACGGTGTGGTGTTTAAAGTCAGAGGGCTTTTCCTGTCCTGGAGTGCAACACTGCCAACCAAGAAGGCACAATCAAAGCACTCCCGATAGACAGCCTCTGTAGAAAAGCCTCCAGAGAAGGAGACTCCACAACACTTCCAGGAACCCTAGGCCACTCTCCAGGAAGTTCTTCCTCATCAGTCGAATCTCTTTCCCTGCCATTTGAACCCATGGCTCCCTTGTGCCCTGGTCTCTAGAGCAGCAGAAAGTTTTCTTCCTCTTCCCCCCCCCCCTCCTCAATGGGACACCCTTTGAAATCTTGAAACATGGTTCTCAATCATGTTCCCTCTCTACTTTCTTTTCTCACAGCTAAACATCCCCCAGGAGGAAAGGAAGAAGGAAAAAGAGAAGGGAGGAAGGGAATGGAGAGAGGGAAGGGAGAATGAAGGAGACACTAAAGGGAAGGAAGGAGAAAGAGAGGGAAGCAGGGATGAAAGATGGAAGGAAGGATGAAAGGGTAGAAGGGAAGCAAGGAGGGAGAGAGAAAGAGGGAAGGAAGGAAGAAAAGAAAGAGAGAGAAGGAAGGATAGGAAAGAGGGAAGAGGAGAAGGAGAGGAAGGAGGAAGGAAAGATGAAAGGGTGGAAGGGAAGCAAGGGGGGAGGAAGAGAGAGAGAGAAAGAGGGAGGGAAGTAAAGAAAGAAAGAGAGAAAGAAGGAAGGAAGGATAGGGAAGAGGGAAGGAAGGAGAAAGAAGGGGAGGCAGGGATGAAAGATGGAAGGAAGGATGAAAGGGTGGAGGGAGGGAGAGAGAAAGAGGGAAGAAAGAAAGGAAAGAATGAGAGAAGGAAGGATAGGAAAGATGGAAGAAAGGAAGGCGAAAGA